>CM035303.1:127907501-128024561 GCA_020226075.1 Hydropotes inermis
ATGACCATCATCACTACCATCCTCATTATCACCATCATTATTACCACCACCATCATTATAACCACCACAACCACTGTCATCCTCACCATCATCATAACGACCATCACCATCACGACCATCATCACCATCACCCCCACAGCCACTCTCATCATCACCATCATTATCATCAGCACCACCACCACCACCATCTTCATCATCATGCCCATCATCAGTACCATCATTATCATCATAACCACCCTCACTGCCATCACCAGCATTACCATCATGACCTTAACACCACCACCATCATCACTGTCATTATCATCATAACCACCATCACCAGCATCATAACCAGTATCATATCATCATCCCCATCTTCCCATCTTCATCATCAACATCCCCACCTTTGAAAGTGTGACACTGTTCCCTGAGAAATCTCTGTACAAACAATACTGTTGAGACACTCAGACTTCTACACTTTACACATCATGATGGGGCTACTTACTTTGCCCCTGCTTACTGAAGTCGGTCCTTCCCTTGATGGCCTTTCCCCTGATGAATAGGGTTTTGCTCACCGCAGAGGAGAAGGATCAGAAGGACCCCCCACCCCCAGCCCAGGCCTCTGGGGTGGTCCATTCTTGCTCAGAAGTCCTGCCTTATGGGTGAGTCAAATAGGGGTAAAGTTACAGGCTACAGCATATCCCAACTTGGAGCTCACTTTCTGGAATGAAAGTTTATAAATGATAAGAATGCTAAGTATGTGTAGAAGTTACTGATGACTTTCAGAAACAGTCAGCTGCCGGTGGCCATTGATATGTATTGGTAACTGCTGCTGCTGCTAAGTCGCTTCAGTCGTCTCCAACTCTATGTGACCCCATAGATGGCATCCCACCAGGATCCCCCGTCCCTGGGATTCTCCAGGCAGGAACACTGGAGTGGGTTGCCATTTCCTTCTCCAATGCATGAAAGTGAAAAGTGAAAGTGAAGTTGCTCAGTCATGTCTGACTCTTAGCGACCCCATGGACTGTAGCCTACCAGGCTCCTCTGTCCGTGGGATTTTCCAGGCAAGAGTACTGGAGTGGGGTGCCATTGCCTTCTCCAATTAGTAACTGCAGTTGTTTTAAATTTCTTCTGTAGTAAGAAACTGCAGAGCATCACCCAAGATACTCTCCACAATTAAAGATAGTCATTGGTTGAAGGTGGGCACTTACTTGGCTTCTAATGAATTTGTCTTCCATGTTTTGGGCTATCATAGCCGATTAGAACTGAAACTTTACCTTTAAAACCTAAAGTAGGTACCCCAGGTCCTTTCTTCCTTTTTAGACATAGATAGGCCTGTGGTAGGGGTTTGGTGGATATCCCCGAGGCATCTTGACTAGAAATGCATCTCTTCTCCCTCTCTGTCACCCCCATCCTCTCTTCCTCTCCTTCCTTTATTTTGACACTTGGCTGTCCCATTTTGAAAGCCGCACAGCCTAACCCATTCGCTGATCGTTCCAGAAATGGCCAACATCTGGGAAGTGATTTTTCCCATTGGGCCAGAATCTAAAAGAAAGTAGGGAACATTTTCCACTGTTGTTGTTTCCACGTTTTTGTATCCGGAGCTATGAGATAATGTCCTCACAGCTGCAAAGAAATTAAAAAAAAAAAAAAAAAAAAACAAAACTTCTGTGCAGGATATATTTACTTGTTAACTATCACCAGAAAAAAAATATGTAGAGGTGAGGTTCCATGAGAACAGATCTCCATTTGTATTTTGATCTTTCTGTTATTCGGAGGCCATGGACTTGTATAATGTTTTAAACCTGTTTTTCTTGGGCAGGATTTGTATACTCTATTGTCATTTGTTACTCCACAGGTTTGCAAAAAAAAGGAGGAAGCTGTTTGTCTTCTTTTTGAACAACTGTATGAAATTAGGGCCCCGATTTTTTTTTTTCATATATCTGTATGTGTTTACCCAAGAGTGTCTAGTTCATGGTTTCTCAGCCTTGACACTGTTGATCTTCGGGGCCAGATTATTCTGTGTTGTGGCGTCTGTCCTGTACACTGTTGGCTGATTAGCAGCACCCAGCGGGTGTGCTTAGTCATGCCTGACTGCTTGGAACCCCATGGACTGTGTAGCCCACCAGGCTGTTCTGTCCACGGGATTTCCCAGGCGAACATACCAGGGTGGGTTGCCATTTCCTCCTTCGGGGGAATCTTTCCAACCCAGGAATCAAACCTGTGTCTCGCGCGTCTCCTGTATTGGCAGGTAGAATCTTTAGCACTGAGCAGCCTGCTGGTCTTTACCTAGTAGATACCAGTAGCATCCTTCCCACCCCCAATCATGACACTCACATACACACACACACACACACACACACACACACGCATGAATGTCTCCAGACACTACAATCTGTGGCAGAGAGTAAAGTCACCCCTGTTGGAATCCACTCACCTAGTTTTCTCTCTTGTTACTTATCATCTTTCTCTAGCAATGTGTGTCTAGTTCAGTATCTGTATTCAGACATGCATATCCATATCTGAAGGTATACATATGAGTCTCCTATGACATATACAGTCATCCTCTTTGAAAGGGTAAACTTAGATATGTGAGCCAGTAGATCAATTGAAGTAACAATGTTCTTTTTCACTTAGGCTTCCCTGATAGCTCAGTTAGTAAAGAATCCACCTGCAATGCAAGAGACCCTGGCTTGATTCCTGGGTCAGGAAGGTCCGCTGGAGAAGGGGTAGGCTACCCACTCCAGTATTCTTGGGCTTCCCTGGTGGTTCAGCTGGCAAAGAATCTGCCTGCAATGTAGGAGACCTGGGTTCCATCCCTGGGTTGGAAAGATCTCCTGGAGAAGGGAAAGGCTACCCACTCCAGTATCCTGGCCTGGAGAATCCCACAAACTGTATAGTCGGTGGGGTCACAGAGTCGGACACGACTGAGCGACTTTTTCACTTTTCCCTTATAACATGGGAATTTGGAAAGTTGCTCATTTCAGTCTCCATTTGAGATTCTAGGAAAGCATGAGGTGCTTGTTTCTACAAAGTGCAATTAGAAAAATTGCTTGGCTCCCATTCTATAGCAGTTCATTCTCCTGAATGCAAACAGCTGCATCTCTCTCCTCAACAGTAATGATTCTGGAGATGGTTCTTGGCATATGTGGATGTGATAGCCTGTAAGAAAATTGGGTTTTTTTTTCCAGCCATGAACAGGCTAATATAAAGTAGATCATAGAGCATCTTTTCCTTTAAATACCCGCTATGTTTTTAAATTTTGGTCAGCAGGTCCTAAAATCTGATTCCCTTGTGACTTCTTTGCAAGTAAACTCTTTGCTTTTTTCAAAAACACTTTTGTCTCTGAGCCTGCTTACGTGATTTTTTTTTTTAAACTTATTTACTTTTGGCTGTTCTGGTTCTTTATTGCTACATGGCCTTTTCTGCAATCGAGGTGATCAGGGGCTCCTCTCTAGTTGGCGGTGTGCAGCCCTCTCATTTCTGTGGCTTCTCCTGTTGCAGAGCGTGGGCTCTAGGGCATGTGGACTCCGTAGTTGTGGCTTCCAGGCTCTAGAGCACAGACCCCCGTGCATGGGCTTGCTTACTCTGCAGCATGTGGGATCTTCCTGGACCAGGGATCAAACCTGTGTCTCCTGCACTGGTGGGCGGATTCTTATCCACTGAGCCACCAGGTAAGCCCTCCATGTGCTCTTTACATCTAGTGTGTTACCAAAGAGGTGACACTGCCTCTTTGGACCCTGCTACGATGCCACACGATTCACTTGGGTCAGAACCTCAGATGTATCAATCCTCAGCTCTGCAGAAGTCTTGGCTGCTTCTGTTAAGATGAGCGAGGCCCTGGTGCTGAAGAGCTTGGGATGCAAAAATGAATACTGGGCACCCCTCACGTGAGGGCAGTGCAAGGGAATTTAAACAACTCGATCCAACCAAGGAATCACAGACAGCAACAGACACTTCACCAAAGAAAACAGACAGATGGCAAAGAAGCATGTGACAAAAGTGCCCCACGTCACATGTCATCAGGAAAAGGACAGATTCCAACAGCGAGACCCCAGCACACGCCCATTAGAGTAGCTGTAATCCGGGAGACTGATGACATCAGATGATGCTGAAGAGATGGAGCACCAGGAACTCTCCCTCTTTGCTGCCGGGCATGCAAAATGGGGCAGGCAGTTTTTTACAAAACGAAACACACCCTCACTCCTCGGCATTTGTTCGAATGAAAACGTCTGTACGCGATGAAACAGACATCCATGCCCATGAATGTACAGACCCAGCTTTATCGACTGTTGTCCAAATTTGGAAGCAGCCAAGATGTCCTCCAGTAGTTGAAAGGATAAATAGAATAAATAAACTCAGGTCCATCCAGATTATGAACTGTTACTCAGCACTACACAGAAATGAGCTGTCAAGCCATGAAGAGACATGGAGGAAACTAAAATGCATATTGCTGGGCAAACGAGGCCCATCTGAAAAGGCTGCCCACTGCAGGATTCCAACTGTATGTCCTTCTGGAAAAAGCACAACTATGCAGAGAGTGAAAAGATCAGTGGTTGCAGGGGCTTGGGTGGTTCGCAATGAAGAGGTGGAGCACAGAGGATTTTTTTTTTCAGGCAGTGAAACTACTCTGTATACTATTATTATGAGTTGATGTGGTCATACATTTGTCCAAACCCTTAGAATGCACAATGAGGAGTGAACTGTGGAGTGAACTATAGACTCTGGGAGGCAATGATGTTTCACTGTAGGTTCATCATATGTAACAAATGAGCCACTGGTGGGGGTGTTGATGGTGGAGAAGGCTGTGCATGTTGGGGAGCAGGGGGCTATATGAGAATCTCTGCGCCTTTTTAAAAATTTTTCTATGAACCTAAAAATGCTCTAAAAGTGAAAACTCAATAATTTTTAATTTATTATTTAATATGAAAACCTTACCCTTTGAAATTTCTCGGAAAACACCTAGTTCTCTGTAGAGAATGAAATTCAGATCCCTTATCTGCTTTCGCCACTTAAAGATTTTCCTGTGCGATGCATGGGAATAGCTTAAGTAGATTTTTAAATTGTAGTTTGAAGTCCTGCCTAGCTGTTGTATAAGGAGGAAAGACCACTGAATTCTAGGTCATCTATTCTGTTAGGAAAACATAACCTGCCTTCCCAGATGCTGGGTGCTTATAAATCTGCAGATACGACATTTTTTTTCTTGCAATTAATTTTTTTTCTGCAAATCGAGGTCTTGTCTTGGGGTTATTGCTCCTTCTCTTACAGTCGATTTAATTCATCATGTTTTCTCAAGTGATCTCTCATTAAAACAGGCTATCTTTTGAACTTCATATTAAAATAACTCAGTATCATGATGAATGGGCTAGGATACCATATGAACCAGAGTATCATGGACTAGGAGATGCTCTGTTTTAATTTGATTAATTACCCTGCACTCTCTAATGAATAACACATAAATTAGCACAGTGAAGAAGCATATATCACAAGAAAGTCACACGACAGGAATCTGACTTAGTAAAGTCAAGTAGAATGGGAAAACCATGGTCATTGTTTTTTCCTGCTTAGATTTTCCCCACTGCAAATGAAACTCAGCTAAACCAGTCCTGAATCTTCCACCCCATGTATGTGTTTATCAAGGTGGTAGATTTTGCTTTAGTAGTAAAATAAGCACTTCTAGGATTTGTTGTCTCCCCAAACGGGATACGAAAACTATTTTGTAGGAATGCAAACAGTTTTCATTTACGGGGTATTATACATTTTTTCAAGTAACATTTTTTAAATGGTTGTGGAGATAATAGAGAGCATCATCAACTCAATGGACATGAGTTTGAGCAAACTCAAGGAGGACCCTGGAGTGCTACAGTGCATGGGGTCCAAAAGAATCAGACACGCCTGAGCAACTGAACAACCACAGTCGGGTGATAACACCAATAGAAGAGAATCCAGTTTGTATTGTCTGACGATATATTGTCTCCGGTTGCTCTTAATGCTTATGAGTGACTAGCTTGACAATTTTAAATTAATCCTTAACCTCTGCTGCTCAGCATGCTAGAATCCAGGCCATCTTGTGCCTCTCAGGACCTTTTTATTATGAGCCACCAATCACCCTATCGAGCTTCACAGCTGCCAAGCGTCTATTTTGAAGAATAGCAGGGAACTTGAGAGTGCCTTTAGGGTCGGCTGTGCTTTCCCCCTTCACTGTCATCCCCATCAACAAATAACATCTTCCTGGAGTTGTTGACTCTATGGAGACCGACGTAACGCTGAGACAGAGGGGAGGGCAGAGGGGCCTGGACCGCGCTGGGGGTCATTGCCCTGGGCAATGCATGCTTCCCCGAGGGAGATTAGCCTAAAGGCTGAGAAGCAGAACTGGACTTGAACTGGTGGAAAATGATGCATGCACACATGTGCATCCAGTGATTAATTTATTAGTTGATAAAGGGGGTTGTCTTTCTCAGTGCCTGGATCCCTAGGAGATACCTGAAGAGCTACATGAAGTGCCTGGAAGACTCTATGGTAACGTGGAGAGGGGGACGGAGCCAACATTTGGAGCGCTGGTTCCGCGTGGCTCCTTGAGGTCCCGGGTAGCCCAGTAGGACGGGCTGTCCTTCTGCTTTTACAACAAGATCATCGAGCTTCAGTGAGGATGGCAATCATCGGGAGCCTTGTTAAAACACATTTCGTGGCACCCAGCCTGCGAGCACCTGATTCTGTGGATCTCGGGTGAGACTCAAGACTGACGTGTCTAACAGGCTTCCAAGTGTGGCCAATGCTGCTGGTCCCAAGATCCCACTTTGAGAACCACTGCTGTGGTGTTATGTATGCCCTAGGGCTTCTCTCTGGTGTCTTTCTCTGCCTGGTGACTTGTGCCAACTTCAGAGTATTGACACATTCCATTCTCTGCCTCCCTGCCCCTATGTTCTTGTTCTGACCGACTCTCATTCTAGGTTGTTGTTGTTTAATCACTAGTTTGTGTCCAACTCTTCCAACCACAGACTGTAGCCCGCCAGGCTCCTCTGTCCATTGGGATTTCCCAAGCAAGAATGCTAGAGTGGGTTTCCATTTCCTTCTCCAGGGGATCTTCCTGACCCTGGGATTGAACCTGCGTCTCCTGCATTGAGAGGTGTGTTCTTCACCGCTGAACCACTTGGGAAGCTCTGGTCCTGAGTTCTAGCCCAGTAATCTAGGAAGTGAAATGTTTGTTTGAATTCTGGAGGCTGCTCCAGCAAGTAAATCAAAAGTCCAGTCCAATGCAATCAAACCCAGTAGAGGTCATGGGGGATATCTATTGTAGACAGTTGGCCAGAAGTACAGGTACCAACTTGGACTTGCAGCTGGTGTTTAAAGCCAAGGAGGGTGCCTCCCAGGTAGTGCTAGTGATAAAGAACTTGCCTGCCAATGCAGGAGACCTAAGAGACAAAGGTTTGATCCCTGGGTCGGGAAGGTCCCCTGGAGGAGGACATGGCAACCCACTCCAGTATGGTTGCCTGCAGAATCCCACGGACAGAGGAACCTGGTGGGCTGTGGTCCGTAAGGTCAGAAAAAGTGGGAACATGACTGAAGTGACTTGGCACACCACAGGGATTGTTGGAACCCCTGATATTCCGATGGTAGCCTGGGTTTGCTGTTGGCATCTGAAGGTGGGGTGGGGGCAGTCCAATGGGATTGAGCCTTTAGCCCATGGATTCTGAGCTGTCTCGGGGTAGTGTTGGAGTCAAGTCACCCTGAAGTGTTGGAGTCAAGTCACCCTGTTGGGGCAAGAGAATTGCTTGGTGGTGTGGGAAAACCACCATCCCTCCCACCCCCTGGCAGCAGGCATGTTGGACTTGGGTCCAGGAACCCCAAAGAAATAGTGTTTGCTGATATGAGACTTTCATGTTCCCCAAATGGGGCTATGAGTTATGGATTTCATTTTAGCGCCGCTCTGCACTGAAGCACTGTTCTGATTCTAAGCTTTTCGCAGACCACGTGCCTTTAGAAGGACTCCAAAGAGCCACATGATGTAGCAGTTCATAACATTGACCTTATTCCCAAGCAGTGTAAAATTGTTTTCTTTATCATTACATCAGAACTTATTGAGGGCTCTCAGAATTCTGACTTCTCCACAGTCCATCAATCATGTGAGCCAGGCAGGACTCCGGAACGTTCTGTGAACGTCTTCTACATTATTAAGAGTCATTTCTTGTGCTGAGAGCTCTCCTATAAGTGGATTTGCATCAGTTTTTATTTTTGTTTTATTTTTTTGACCGTACTGGTAACAAAGATTTACTGGAGGAATGTTTGTTCCTTGATGCATGTGGGCTTTCTCTAGTTGCAGCCAGCAGAGCTTCTCATTGCAGTGGGCTTCTCATGTTACTGACCACAGGCTCCAGGGCACATGTGGGCTTCCAGTAGTTGCGGTTCCAGACTCGATAGAGTACAGATTCAATAGTTGTGGCACACGGGCTTAGGTGCCCCGTGACATGTGGAATCTTCTCAGATCAGGGATGGAACCCATGTCTCCTGCAGTGGGAGTGAATTCTTTACCACCGAGCCACCAGGGAAGCCTGAGAGATTTGCATGTTGACACCTAGACATGGCCATTTGCACATTTCCCCTGAAATAGGAAATGGCAACCCGCTGCAGTATTCTTGCCTGCAAAATTCCACACTCTGCACTGAGGTTCACACTCACTGGAGAAGGAAATGGCAAACCCACCCCACTATCCTTGCCTGGAGAATCCCATGGACAGAGGAGCCTGGCGGGCTACCGTCCACGGGGTTGCAAAGAGTCGGACGTGACTGAGTACGCAGGACCTAGACAGCAGCCTTGACTTGAGTTGATCCCAGGGTGTCTTTGTAAACATCTCTGTGATGATCTTTATAAAAACACCCTTCCTTGCATTTTAGGAAAAGAAGAAACTCATTTTCTCGAGAGCTCACAATTTATGATGGAGCGGTAACCTGGGATGTGAAGTAGGGTCTTTTGACACGACGTGGGGTGTGCTTTTCATGAAAATCTTTTGATTGGAATCCACAAGGTGTTCCGTATTTTTTGACTTCCCGGGCTCTACTCTCTGCATCTCTAAAGAGGGCGTTAGTCCTCCGTCTCTCTTACCTGTCAGAATCCTCCTGCATCTAGAATTTTCTTCAGCACCCGCTGTTGCCAGCATTGCTCATGGCTTGCACGTGTTCCTCAGATCCATGGTAATGAGTGAACCCACGTGGCCATACAGTCCCCGGCATGGTCCTTCTTGATTTTGTGCCATCACTGGACTTAACATCCTCTCTCCCCAGCCTTTCTGCAAATGCCCTTCTCCTCAGACATTGCTGGGCATTTCTCAGAAGGTTTCCCGTTTCACATTGGTGCCCAAGATGCATCTCATCTGCATCATTATATTGGTCCAGCCTGTGAGTTATTGATAGTGCGGTTGAGGACCATCTATCTCTGTGGACTTCCCACCCTGAGTACCGTGGGATCGCTGTGGTCTTCACTTCTGGAACTCACACTGGATAGACCCCGTGTTGTGTCTTTCTCATCTGCTTTTGACCTTTCTCCGTGGACACTGTCAGTGTTCTGGAGAGAGTTCTTAGAGGTGTTGGGATTCCATGGTGGCTCAGTGTTTAAGCTGCTCCTGCTGCCACTAAGTCGCTTCAGTCGTGTCCGACTCTGTGCGACCCCAAAGACGGCAGCCCACCAGGCTCCCCCGCCCCTGGGATTCTCCAGGCAAGAACACTGGAGTGGGTTGCCATTTCCTTCTCCAATGCATGAAAGTGAAAAGTGAAAGTGAAGTTGCTGAGTCGTGTCTGACTCTTAGCGACCCCATGGACTGCAGCCCACCAGGCTCCTCCGTCCATGGGATTTTCCAGGGGAGAGTACTGGAGTGGGAGCATCTGCCTGCAACGCAGGAGATGAGGGTTCGATCCCTGGGTTGAGAAGATCCTGTGGAGAAGGAAATGGCAACCCACTCCGGTATTCTTGCCTGGAGAATCCCATGGACAGAGGAGCCTGGCGGGCTACAGTGCAGGGGCTCGCAAAGAGTTGGACACGACTTAGTGACAAGACAACAACAGTTAGACGTGTTAGTTTATTAGAGGATAAAGTGTTAGGAGGCAGAAGCTCTGAAAGTTAATAACCTCTCACCCCTCTGCTCTCGAGTGGATTTGAGAGTTTTGAGTTGGATTCCAGGGTTGGAAAAGCCAATGAGACTGACTTACATATTCACTGGGGCCCTGTAACCTCTTTCCCTTGGAAAGTTCCCTGTATTATAAGACAATGATGTGTCGTTCACAGTTTACCTGCGTCGTGTGTTCAGCAAAAAGAAGGATTGCATGACCCTCCAAGGGTCTGCTCTGACTTGTAATTCCGCTGGTAGCATCTGACTCAGAATCCTGCGGTTTCTGAACATTTCCAGTGGCTGTTTGGAGTCTTGGTGGGGGTTTGTAGTTAGAGCATAGGCTTGGTGCTAGTATTGGATAGATCTTAACACTTTGAAGAGAGAGATGCCCACTGACACAGATGCTCTGCACAGAAGGTGACCGTTAGTGATTTTTGAAAATAATTCTATTTATTTATTTAGTGGCCGTGCCGGGTCTGCACTGTTGCATGGGCTTTTCTCTGGTTGTGGAGAGGTGGGATTCCTCTGTAGTCACGGTGTGTGAGCTTCTCTTTGCGGTTGCTTCTCACTGCAGTGGTGCACAGGGCTTATAGCATCCAGACTTGAGCAGTTGCAGCAGAAAGGCCCTGTAGTTTCTGGCCCCCGTCTCTAGAGCACGCCCACGGACTTAGCTGTTCACGAGCATGTGGGGTCTTCCCGACCCAGGGAATGAACCCTGGTCTCCTGTACTGACAAGCAGGCTCTTAACCACCAGGGAAGCCATCAGACGCAAAAATTCAGACCCACAAGCTCATTGCAGAATCGGCAGAAATGCCCCAAACCTACACCTCAGCATGTGACTTTCAAGAGACAGGAAATGAAAGATTTAAAAAAAAAAAAAAAAAAAGAAAGAAAGCCTGAAAAGAAGTCAAATGTGAAAAAAGTGTTAGTCACTCAGTCGTGTCTGACTCTTTGCGACCCCATGAACCGTAGCCTGCCAGGCTCCTCTGTCCATGGAATTCTGCAGGCAAGAATACTGGTGTGCATAGCCATGGCCTTCTCCAGGGGATCTTCCCGACCCAGGGACTGAAGCTGGGTCTCCTGCGTTGCAGGCAGATTCTTTACCATCTGAGCCCCCAGGGAAGCCCGCCTAGTGGTAATTTTGAAGGAGGTCTCAGAGAGCCCTGCAATCCCACTTCGCTCACCTGACAAATTGTTGCAGAGTCAGCATTCTAAGAGCCCTCAGTTAGCTTTGAAATCGTTTAAAAAAAAAAATTGGTTTTCAGTTGCTTACAGATAAGAGCAGCTTTTGTACACTACCCTTCCCAGGCAGGACAAGATTAAATCCCGCCGTAGCTCAGAAATCTAGTGAAGTCACTGCTTTAGTAGCTGACTACATCACTTTAGTTTTTGCTAGGAGGCCTCCTAATTTTCTGTTTTGTTCACCTATGAAACAGCCTGCAATAAAAACATAAGAGCAACAATAATTAAGGAAAGAAAAGACCTAAGAGGACTTCTAGACATTACTAGTCCTCTAATGCTGCCTAAAGTGTATTTTTATTATTGTTGTTCAGTCGCCCAGTGGTGTCTGACTGTGACCCCATGGACTGTAGCACGCCAGGCTTCCGTGTCCTTCACCATCTCCCGGAGCTTGTTGAAACTCATGTCCATCGAGTCGACGATGCCATCCAACTATCTCATCCTCTGTCGCCCCCTTCACCTCCAGACCCCAATTTTTAGCGAGTTGCGAATATGTACATCACTGTTTTTCCAGAGAATGGTAGTAAAAGATGTAATTAACAGTTACATAAAATTATGTTTCTAAATTGCTGTTCCACATTGCTCTTGCATTTTTTTTCTCCTTTGATCATGGTTTGAATTTTTCACAGGAACTTTGGCGTGTTTTCTTAAACAATATTTCCACTGTTGCTTTCGGTTCCTGGGTACGCAGGCTGACACGAAAGTACAGATGAACACAGCTGCCAATAACGAGTCTGAACACATCGGAACAGCAATACGTTCTTTGGTGAATACGCTCAAGACACCACGATCCTCTTAGTTTCAGGAAAAATATGTTAACCTCCAGTGAAATTGCAGTGTCCCCTAAACTAGCTTGGTTCATTGAGGAAGAGCTTCGCGGGAGCTTAAAATGGGGAGTTGTGTCTTTGGGTGGAAGTGGTGACCTACTCACCTCCTATTTTGGGTGAACTCACGTTCCTCTTCCACACTGAAGGGGCTACCCCTACATACTGCTCTTAGGTCTTCCCAACACAGCTTAATTCCTTCAGCAACCTCACCTCCTCCGAGAAATACACCTCGGATATACTTACTTTTGTTGAAACCGTGGCATTGGAGAAAACTCTTGAGAGTCCCTTGGACTACAAGGAGATCCAACCAGTCCATCCTAAAGGAAATCAACCTTGAGTATTCATTGGGAGGACTGATGCTGAAGCTGAAACTCCAGTACTTTGGCCCCCTGATGCAGAGAGCTGACTCACTGGGAAAGACCCTGATGCTGGGCAAGACTGAAGGCAGGAGGAGAAGGGGACGACAGAGGGTGAGATGGTTGGATGGCATCACTGACTCCATGGACATGAGTCCAGGAGTTGGTGATGGACAGGGAAGCCTGGCGTGCTGCGGTCCGTGGGGTCGCAAAGAGTCAGACACGACTGAGCGACCTAACTGAACTGAACTGTCGTCCCCTCTCCTCTTGCCTTCAGTCTTTCCCAGCATCAGGGTCTTTTCCAATAGGTCCATTCTTCGCATCAGGTGGCCAAAGGATTCGAGCTTCAGTTTCAGCATCAGTCCTTCTAATGCATATTCAAGACTAACTTCCTTTAAGATTGACTTGTTTGATCTCCTTGTGTCCAAGGGAATCACAAGAGTCTTCTCCAACACCACAGTTCAAAAGCATCACTTCTTCAGAACTCAGCTTTATAGTCCATCTCTCACATCCGTACATGACCACTAGAAAAACCATAGCTTTGACTAGACAGACTTTTGACGGCAAAGTAATGTCTCTGCTTTTTAATATGTTGTCTAGGTTCATCATAGCTTTTCTTCCAAGGAGCAAAGCATCTTTTAATTTCATGGCTGCCCTCACCATCTGCAGTGATTTTGGAGCCCAAGAAAATAAAGTCTGTCTTTAATATTAAATTTCAAAGGGGTTTTTAACTTCTCACGTTTATGCCCTGGGACCTAATATGCCATTTACCGCAGACTTTTGGGGTCTTTGCTGTCTTTCTTCCCCATTTCTTCTGCTTCCTCCCCTGTGGTTCCGTCTCGTCTCCTCTTCCCAGCCTCATCTCTCCCACCAACACTGAGACCCACGCAGCTGATTCAGACTGAAGTTAGGGCCCCTTTGAAGTAAGGGTTAGAAACACAGGTGTGTTTCCCACCTTGGAAAGAAGCCTTCCAGCACCTTGAAGTCGATGGTTGTTCCTACCCCATGAATGCTGCATCTCTGCCCTTCCAGCCTGGACACTCTATTCCATAAATGTCTTTCTCGACAGGCAGGTGTGGTGGTGGGGGAGAAATTCCTGGAACTGGGAGGATCCACACAATTTACAAGGGAAGCAAGAGCTTGAGAGTGATGTCTGAGCATGCCTGCCTTTACAGTCTGTGTTCATCACTGTTCCTTGTCTCCGCTGTGAAACGAGGAGTGGGAAGAGGGTGAGGTTTATACAGACGTTTCTTTATTTTTTTTTAGGTTTCCCAGGAACAATGCTGTCGTTGTTTAATTTATGTAGATGCTCGGTTGCTCACGCTTCCCTTACTTTGTAATACGAGTCATTAACCCAATTCTTGTTATTACCTTTAATGCTCCCTCTCAACCTACCTAAGGTTGGATTTCTTTCCACACAAGTCACTTATTCCATCTTGAAATCTTCAGGGCTTAATGTGATTTTCGTGGAGAGTGCACGATTTACCAGAATTTTCTTCTGAGAATGTACATTTGAATACCAAATGTAGTTTACATATCTGCAGTCACAGCTGTGGCAAGGATGAATTCAGAATTAACACATCTTCTTGGAGGAGATTAAAGTCGGAAGACTGTTCCTTGGGATGTGCTAACAGAAGCCAGTACCTCCAATTCCGTAATTCCATCGTGGCTCCCCTCATTCCATCGGGGAAAGTGAGCAATAAAAGTTGCATGCAGTCCTTTCCCCAAGATGGAATCTGTAAGCATATTCCTTGTTAAAATTCATAGTAAAGTGCTAATAAAAGGAATGCTTTCCCATATGGCATTGTCTAACGCTTGCTGTTCTTTTAATTTTCTTTAGATGACTTTATTTACATCTATAAAAAGATTGTTAGCACGATTATTTCTTAAATAATTTACGCTTGATTTTGTATACAGGCCTTCATTCAGTTTTTCATATTCTCATGCTGAATCTCTTGGACGCCAAATCTCTTCTCTATAGGAAGCAAACTAGTGAAGCAATTTCCCAAAATCTCTACCTAATGAAGATGAACAATTTGTTCAGCTCTATCTCTTTATTTCCTTCTTTTCAGTTCCTCGTGACCTAATGATTAAAGTGTAACTTCATTTATGACTCCCTATTCCATTCATTTATCTATTCAGCCAGCTGTCTTTAAGATCATGAGGGACCCAGTGATAAGGGGGAAATACAGACATGTTCTGTATTTGAGGAAGTCATAGACGGGGGCGGGGTGGTGGTGGTGATGATCATTAAGGAAAAACAATACAAATACACTCACACTTGACCACCACCTAGAGTGCTTTGGAACGGACGTGCGGAGAGGCCCAGGGCATGTACTGCTGGGGAGCTGTCCTCATCAGGGAGTCGGGCATCAGGGAGGGCTTCCTGGAAGAAGCGGCATGGAAGTTGCTATAGCGAGCCGACAAGTCCCTGATGGGAGAGCAGCCTTTACAGAGGTTTTCGTTCCTGGACAAGCTGCCAGGTGTCAGGAAGTGAAGCAGAGAATGTGGCCAGACCCTGAGTTCCAGTGGTGGGGGCCACAGGGGACGGCTGGGCATCTGACAGAGTAGGTTTGTGTGGTCAGATAGTGTTTTCCTGTAGAATTCAGTTCACTGTGAGATATTTGTTGAATGTAGAGGGCAATTTATGGGGAGGGGTTAATGAAAAGGTTGCTTATTTACTGTGGATAATCCGTAACAAAAGAACTTGTACTATAAACAACAAATATAAACACGGAGCTTTTTTTTTTTTCCTCTTTAAGTACATTTTGTTTTAGAACTTCTTACCTTCACAAAGGGAGAATGAAATGGCAACCCACTCCAGTGTTCTTGCCTGGAGAATCCCAGGGACCGAGGAGCCTGGTGGGCTGCTGTCTATGGGGTTGCACAGAGTCGGATACAACTGAAGCGACTTAGCAGCAGCAGCTTCACAAAAAAAATTGAGCAGAAAATACCAAGAGTTCCCATACACCCCATGACCCCATATATGCACAGCCTCCCTCGTTACCAACATCCCACCCTAGTGGTGCATATGCTATGCTAAGGAGCCTTCACTGAAACACTGTCACCATGCCAGGTCCACGGTTTCCATCAGGGTTCATCTTTTTGTGCACTCTGCGAGTTTTGGACAGATGTATAATGACATGTGTCCACCACGAGAGTGTCACACACAGTTGGTTCATTGCCCTAAAAACCCTTCGTATTCTACCTCTTCATCCCTCCTTGTCTGCGACCCCTGGCCCCCACTGATCCATTTACTGTCTCGATAGTTTTGCCTTTCCTAGAACGTCGCAAAGCTAGAATCATACAATGTGTAGCCTTTTCAGATTGGCTTCTTTCACTTAGCAATATGCGTTTAAGTTTCCTGAGACATATTTAGAATGAATGTACAGTTGTGATGGTCACTAGCAAAGACTCATTTAAAAAAAAAAAAAGTACTTCGAGGGACTTTCCTAGTGATCCAGTGGCCAAGACTCTGTGCTCCCAATGCAAGTGGCCTGAGATTGATCCCTAGACAGGGAAGTAGCTTGCACATGGGCCACAGTTAAAGAGTTTGCATGCTGCCATTAAAGATCTGCTTGCTGCAACTAAGAATGCGTGCAGCCAAATACATAAAAACAAATGTTAAAAACAATTTTTTAAATAGTTTGAGCCATGAAAATGTCTAGTCTCAATAGAAGTCTCGTGAACATATATTCAAAGCTGCTGTTGAATGTACGAGAAACTTGCGAGTGTATCAACAATACAACGGAATATCCTTGCAACGATGAATGAAATCAAGTATTTTATTTCTTAATTCCAAGGTAATAGAAAAATATTCTGGATTAAAAGGAAATTCCTAAATTTCAACCCATGCCTTCTTTTTAAAAACCCTCCACTTACCAGGAAAAGAAAATCTACTGAGTCACAGCTAATGATATCATGATTTCAAAGGGCTGATTTGTTAAGTTTCAGTCTGTCATGGGCTCTCTGGAATGGTTTCAGGTCGGATGTTCCGTCTTGCTGTTGGGCGCTCATTCTGTGTCACGTTCCTGAAGCTACACCCTGGTTAGTCCTTATGGGATATACCTCCAGAACATCACCTCCCAAACAAGAGGGATCTGTTCTAATTCTCTTTTTTCTTGGCAAATGACTGCATTGAGATAGCTAGTTTTCATCTGTCTTTATCCTTCCCTTGTGGGTTGTCTTTGAGTGAAGTGTTTTCTTTACTTGAAGCTTTTGAAGAATTTTTTTTTTTTTCTTGAAGGGAAAAATCAAAAGGCTCGAAATGAAGAGACTTTGAAAATATCATTGAAATAGTGTCTGGGTGCAGCTGACTGAACTTACATAAACTCTTTGAAAGTTGGACTGACTGGCATTCATGTTTGATCTCGTTAAACCAATAAAATACAGGATGTAATCTTTCTATAATTACCGAAGTCCCACTGTCTGGTGCTACCTGGAGGTTAAAGTGCTGATTCTAGAGGCAAGTGTCTTTCATGCCTAATGTGCTTTGGCTCTTTACTTTTGCTGGCTTTCAGCCAGAGCGAGACTTTATTGCTGATACTGTGTTTTATTTTTTGTCGTCAAGTGGCTTAACTGGTGAAGGCTATTGTAATCCCACTAAAAACTTCCCCCGGGGCGGGATGCTGAAATGCTCTGGGTTTTTATATTTTTCCATTGCTTCTCTGCTCAGAGAGCATTCCAGGTAAGCTGCATAAGTGGGTGGTGTGGCCTTCGTGCACACCTGGCCCAAACACAGTGGCCG
This sequence comes from Hydropotes inermis, assembly GCA_020226075.1. NCBI lineage: Eukaryota > Metazoa > Chordata > Mammalia > Artiodactyla > Cervidae > Hydropotes > Hydropotes inermis. Next base: position 127,924,749 of record CM035303.1, read on the forward strand.
GAGCTAATCGGGGGTTTACAGACATCCGCCATGCCATTAGGCAGGGTTCTTAGAAGTTCTTTGTAGAGATAAATTGTGTGGAAGATGCTGATTGATAAAACCAAAAGCACAGGGCAGCTACAAAACCTTGTCATGGGTGGGGTTGGCGGGGGGGTGGGGGGGGGAGGCGATTGTTTTAAAGAAAACAGGAAACTCAAAACTCCGAATGGAAATAGAGACACTTTGGATGAGGAAGTGTGTGTGTGTGTGTGTGTGTGTGTGTGTGTGTGTGTGTGTAGAAAATTTCTACATGGAGAAAAACTCCATGAGTAAACTCAAAAGACAAATGATGTACTGGAAACCTTTTACTTAAAAGCAGTAAGTAACAGGTAAATTATCACTAAGTCTAATTGGTAATAAAAGCTGCTGCAGTATCTAAGAAGAGGGTGGACTCTCCAAAACAGAAATGGTAAAATGCAGAGACCGTTCACCGTAGAGGAAATACAAATGGCCAATCAAAGGCAATTAAAGCAATTGCCCTCTCATCACATTGGCCAATGTTGGAAAAATTGCTACCGCTGAGGGAAGAACTGACTCACTGGAAAGGATCCTGATGCTGGGAAAGGTTGGGGGCAGGAGGAGAAGGGGACGACAGAGGATGAGATGGTTGGATGGCATCACCGACTCAATGGACATGAGTTTGAGTAAACTCCGGGAGTTGGTGATGGACAGGGAGGCCTGGCGTGCTGAGGTCCATGGGGTTGCAAACAGTCAGACATGGCTGAGTGACTGGACTGAACTGAACTGATCTTAAGGGAAGAAAACATGGTACTTCCCACCCCAACCCGACCCATCTCACTCCCCCAAACCCCCTCACCCTCTGAGCCTCACTGATAAGATGAAACCAGGTAGTGTAGAATGCATGTTGTAGACGGGAGCTGGGAGTCTGAAAGTCCAGGATTACTCTTCCACTCCTCAGAACAAAAATAATGGCAAACATAGAAAAATTTATAATCTCGATTGTCCTTTTTTTTTTTTTTTACATCTAACTGTGCCAACCATTTTGCTAAACACTTTACGTGGATTATCTTTTTAATCTTCCCCAGCAAGCGATGACATCCTATCTTTTGTAATAAAAAAGTTAATGATTGTAATCATAACAAACCTTTCATGCCTGCTTGTTGTTGCCCCCAATATTTCTTTCTGAGGACAGCTTTTCATTTTTTTATGATTAATGGGAAATTTGGCCTCGAATGAAAGCGCTTCGGTGGAGGAAATGCGTTGGTATTAAATCCCAGGAAAATGTCAATGACAGATGGGCTCAGTGACTGTCCGGAAGAGGGTGTGCAGGCCAGTGGGACCGCAGCAATGTGTGTTTCAGCCTGGGGCTGGCAGTCGTGTTTGCATTTGCCAGGCGGCTGAAGGCACCCTTCCCTGGATTCGCCTGTTGTTGAGGTTTGACCATGTTACCTCCTAGGTGAACAGAAGGATTCTAACGATGTGCCATGAACAGAGCTGCTCACAGCTCTGAGCTTCTTTTTTTTTTTTTTAAGTGAAAAGTGTTTGTTCCAGGAATTTGTAACCTGCTCCGCTTTCTGCGTGTTCACCTCTCCTATTCCCTGCTCCAGCCCCTCCAGCTGATATTCTCTGAAGCTTACAATGTTGGGAACTCTCTGGTCCAGTTCCTATTCTCTTTGTGGTTTATACATCTGGAAATTTCATTCACAGCCCACCCTCAACCTCTCTGTCTCTGTCATCTTTCTTCACCATGGCACTCGTAGCTGAGCTTCACCACTGGTTGCAGGATGTGTATATATGTATATATATATATATATAATTTGCCCTCTTGGACTCCCAGTACCTTCACTGTAAAACAGGCAGAAGAAGCTTGTGTGGGCCCTGGAACGATCATGTAGGTGACTACGACAGATAACGAGAGCAAATGTGTATACTGTCTTGATCATGATATTTATCGATAAGTACGCAGGTCAGTGGCATATGACCCTGCTGGTAATATTTTTGTCAGCCCGTCGTTGGGGGCAGGGAGCCGTTGCCATGCCTGCTTCTGCCGTCCTGGGCCCCCTTGCAGTTGGCCTAAGAAGCTGGTCCAGTTGCGAGTGTGAAGGTTTCAAGCGGAGAGGAGACAGGAAGCCCTGTCTCCAGGACCACACTCCCGTTAAGGAGCTCAGATCAGGGAAGAGAGATCCCAGAGCAGGAAGGTGTGTGATGCATCTCTCAAGAGCAGAGGCCGAGCTGCAGAGGGCCTGCCCATGTGTCCAGGAGAAGGAAGAGCTGGAAGGGAAGCCGGTGGAAGCCAGTCCCAGGTCAAGGGTCCCAGCGCAAGGGGCAGAATGTGCTGACCTGACTCAGGGAGGCAGAAGAGCCTTAGACCACAATGTTGTTTTCATTGAGTCACTCAGTCATGTCTGACTCTTTGCAACCCCATGGATTGTAGCCCCGCCAGGCTCTTCCATCCATGGGATTTCCCATGCAAGAATACTGAATCGGGTTGCCATTCCCTTCTCCAGGGAATCTTCCTGACCTAGGGATTGAACCCAGGTCTCCCACATTGTAGGTGGATTTTCTACCAGCTGAGCCACAAGGGAAGCCCAAGAATACTGGAGTGGGTAGCCTTTCCCTTCTCCGGGGGATCTTCCCAACCCAGGGATCAAACCCAGGTCTCCTGCACTGGCAGGAAGATTCTTGTCCATCTGAGCCACCAGGGAAGCCCCCCGCTCAGACCATGACCCTGCTGAAGGAGGTAGTCAAGATCTGGCCTTGACCTAGTCTCCAAGGTTGGGAGTCCATTCGCTTTAGCCCCGTGCCTCTTTGGAAGGAACCTCACTGGTTTCCATCTCTGGGGCGTGAGCGCGGGGCACTCAAGTTGGGGTCAGGCTGTGGTCTGCCAGACCTGGTCCTTGGAAGTCCCAGCAGGACCCAACCCCACATGGGACAGGCGAGGAACACCCTTCCCAGACAGGACAACAAGGGGAGAAGTTGTCCGATGCCCCAGACCCTGCCCCCAGCATTGCCATAACAACATAATTCTCAGCATCTGGCCCCTGGTTCTTGTTGCTGTTGTTAACCCTCTTTATGGGCCTCCCAGGCAGCTCAGTGGTAAGGAATCCATCTGTCAATGCTGGAGATGCAAGTTTGATCCCTGTATCTCCAGCAAGATGTCCTGGAGAAGGGAATGGTTACCCCACTCCAGTATTCGTGCCTGGGAAGTCTCATGGACAGAGGAGCCTGCTGGGCTACAGTCCCTGGGCTCGCAAAGACTCAGACATGATTGAGCGTCTAAAGACAGCACACCTTGCTTATGGTCAGCACCTTGGTCTGCCTAACGCCCTTTGAACTTTATCACCAGCTTTTATGAAACACCGGGCTTTCCCATAATGGCCTCTTTCTTGAACACGTTATTGCCAGTAATTAAACCATGTCCGCTGTCCAGCTTTGGCCCCCACCCAGTCTATTAAATTCTTATTTCTCTGATGTCAAGCCTACAAAAGACCACGCCTGACCTCAGACCAGGCTATTCATACACAGCTCTAGCCCTTATTGTTGGAATGGTGGACATTGATAATGTAGGGAGATATCAGTGCCCAGTGAGGATGGGTGCAGCTCAGCGAGGGGTAAGGAGGTTAATACCAGATTATCTAAAATTGTTAGGGCCATCTAGCGATTTTGGGGAGTTAAGCTTGTAAAGGAGACTTGAGTTAGTATGATGGAGACACTTAATGGGGAAAGCTTTCCTGCAGGACTGAGATCCTGCAGGATCATTTTAGCCAAATGATTTTTAGATCAAAGAGGGAAATTTCTAATCCTAAACAGTTGAGATCTGCCCAGTGCTTTTGAGAATCCTGCATTAGGAAGATATGTTATTATGAACGGAAGAGCAAATATCCATACAATAGAATCTGACAGTAAAAAAAGCATGAATTAAGTATTGATGTATGTGACAGTATATGGATGAAGCTAAAATACTGTTGCTCGGTTGCTAACTTGCGTCTGACTCTTTGTGACCCCATGGACCGCAGCACACCAGGCTTCCCTGTCCATCACCAACTCCTGGAGCTTGCTCAAACTCATGTCCATCGAGTTGGTGATGCCATCCAGCCATCTCATCCTCTGTCGTCCCCTTCTCCTCCTGCCCTCAGTCTTTCCCAGCATCAGGGTCTTTTCTAACGAGTCAGCTCTTTGCATCTGGTGGTCAAGGTACTGGAGCTTCAGCTTCAGCATCATCCTTCCATTGAACATTCAGGACGGATTTCCTTTAGGATGGACTGGTTGGATCTCCTTACTGTCCAAGGGATGCTCAAGAGCATAATGTAAAACATGATGAAGCGGAATAATCCAGACACAGAAGACTACATATGTTCCGATTCCATTTACATGAAGTGTCCAGAGTAGGGAAATTTCTAGAGAAAGAATGTATGTTAGTGGTTGTCAGAGTCTGAGGAAAGGGACTGAAAAATGGATAGCTTCATGTCAGTGGTGATGAAAAAGTCCAACAATTAGTGATGATGGTGGCACTGCATTACTACTAAAACCAGTGAATTATACAGTTTAAATGAGTCATTTTTGCATATGTGAATTTTATATCAGTAAATTTGTAATAAGAATATTTTTGGAAAGGTATATTATTAGTTGTGTTCTTTTGCATGCAAACAAAGGTGATACTATTCTATTCACTATGATATTCTTAAAATTAAAAGTTTAGGCATTCAGACATAGGTAATGGGCTACTTTAATCTCGTTGCCAACCTTGAACTTCAGAGAACAGGAGTTCACAGCGTCTTAATTACCAGGTGACCATTTCCGTTAGCTCTCCCAACCTATCCCTGCCTAGCACAGTCTGATATACAGTATCATCATCCAACCAAAATTTTAGTCATGTACGATGACAGGTTTCAAAGAGAAATTCAGAATCTAGGGATAATAAATCATAGTCCCACAGAACGGTAATTCAAAAGGACATATACACCTCTATGTTCATAGTGCCACTGTCTACAATAGCCAACATATGGAAGCAATGTAAACATCCATCAACAGATGAGTGGGTCAAGAAAATTATATATACAAATAAAATACTAGTCAGCCACAGGTGGGGGGGGGGATGAGATAATGCCATTGTCAGCAACATGGATGGATGCAAAGATGATCATGCTAAGTGAAGTAAGTCAGAGAAAGATCAATACCGTATGCTGTCGCTTACACGTAGAATCTAAAATACGACACGAATGAACTTATCTATGAAACGGAAAGGGACTCACAGACACAGGACAGACTGCTGGTTGTCAAGGGGGCGGGGTGGTTGAGAGGGACGAACTGGGAGTTTGGGGTTAGCAGATGGAAACGCACACATATATAGGATGGATAAACAAGGTTCTACCGGAGAGCACAGGAAACTATACTCAAACCAGTTCAGCCGCTCAGTCATGTCCGACTCTTTGCAACCCCATGGACTGTAGCACGCCAGGCCTCCCTGTCCATCACCATCTCCTGGAGCTTACTCAAACTCATGTCCATCAAGTCGGTGATGCCATCCAACCATCTCATCCTCTGTCGTCCCCTTCTCCTCCTGCCCCCAATCCTTCCCAGCATCAGGGTCTTTTCCAGTGAGTCAGTTCTTTGCATCAGGTGGCCAAAGGATTGGAGCTTCAGCATCAATCCTCACTCACTCAATATCCTCTGATAAAACATAATGGAAAAGAATATGAAAAAATGTGTGTATATGTGTGTGTGTGTGTATGTATAACAGAGTCTCTTTGTACAGGAGAAGTTAACACAATATTATAAATCAGCTATACTTCAATAAAATAAATGAAATGAATGGCTTTGAATAAATCCTAATCCTGGTCTTTGGTGTACATGTTGAGTGGTTTGTGCATATCCCCTCAGTTATACCACTGACTACATGCAGGAGGTAATGTCCTTATGCTTTACAGATGGATAAACTGAGGGACAGATGTAGTAAGTCCCTTGTCCAGAGTCACACATCCAGGGAAAGGGGAAAGAGAGAGAGAGAGAGAGAGAGAGAGAGAGAGAGAGAGAGAGAGAGAGAGAGAGAACGTGTTTCCCATGGGATCTGACTTCCAGGCTCAATGTCTTTTTACTGATTGGTTGAAATTGAAAAGCCTCCAGGAATATACCTCTGTGGGTCATTTTCCTGCTGGTCTGTATTTCATCACTCAGCACACCCCTGAGAGATGGCTCACACACTTTTCCTTCCCGAACAGCTTGATATTCTTCATTATTTTATATGTATTTGTATCGTGAAGTCAAGGGCAAAACACAATTTCCATTATAAACCCACATTTTTGTTTTAAGAAGAGAGACATAGCAGGGTGGCAAGTTGGTCTTTCGTTAGGGCTGATATTTTAAAATTATATTAATGCACACAGGTGTATGCAGTTTTCAAATAGAAAAGTGTTTAATGACTCAATGTTTCTTTTTTTGTTTTGCAGAACAATGGTTCCCTGGTTTGGTGCCAGAATCACAAGCAATGTTCAAAGGTATGTTCCCTACAACTGTATCAGTATTTTTTTTTAATTAATTTTAGAATAAGTGTAAAGTCTCAGAAGGCCGCAAAGTTAGTAGAGAGAAATCACATGTACTGTTGACCGTCTTTCCACCAATGTTTATACCTTACATATTTGTAGCACAGTAAGACAAGCAGAAAATCATCATTGGTACAAGGGATGTATTAATATAGTTCTGTAAGGTTTTTAATCACATATATAGATTCCGTTAATGTAGTCACTGCTGCAATCAAGATATATGTATCAGTATTTCTATATATTACCTTGTTTCTCTCTCCATTCTGTAGTTATGTTAGTCAAAAATGTTTTTAAGGAGAAAACATCTTCTGATTCCACCAGAAGACTTAATGCATTCGACTTACAGCTAAGTTATTTTGTATGTGTTTCCTTTGTGTTCAGGAACTGCTCGCTAAGTAATTCGATTCTTTCAGTAAGCAGTCTCTTTTCTATTTCTGAGTACTTCTCGTTGCACACATTATTATTCTTAATCATTCACATTATTCTCACATTATTCTCAATCATATGTTTGATAGCATAAATTTCTATTCACATTATTCTCAGTTGTAAAGTTCACATTATTCGCAATCGTATGTTTGATAGCATAAATTTCTCAGTCCCCAAACATCATAAGCTAGAAGAATCTGTGTGTGTGTATATATGTAATATACATGTAGTTATATGCCTCACCTCTAGTGTGAAAGTTGACTTTATATTCAGACAGTATAAGTGAATACAGTTGAAACCTGCTATACATACCGGAGCGCTTTGCAATCGTAGTAGAGTTTGATGAGATTTCTTTCGTGGATGCTACTATTAGACTGAAAATTGAAGCATTCTTTTATTTTACAGTCAAATTTGTATAATCATGTGAATGTGAAGTGATCTGGTGAGAGCAAGCTGTGCTTACCTCTGGCTCTCTAGATCCTGGGCAGAAATGGAATGTCTGGTTTATGATCCTTTTCCTTTTTATATAGTATCGTAAACATTGGCCCTGATAAGGCCTTTTCTGGTATCTGCTATATTGATTGTTCTTCAATTAGTGTTTTGGGTAATTTGTTTATGTCATCACTGCAGAAAAAGATTGTGTGTGTGTGTGTAAAAATATATGGCTACGTGACTAAATTTCATAAGTGGTTTTTTTTTCAGTTTTGTTGGTTGGGTATTACATGATGGCAATTTCTTGTATCAGTGTTATTTATACTTAGCACCCCTTTTATCCTTACCCCATCAAGAAATTAATCCTTTCTTGTACATTTGAAATTTGAATGGAAGAGATTCATTTGAACTGCTTTTAAAATACCCTAATTGAAGAACATTGCAACTCTGGGGAATACAGATCGTTGAACCATATTTTGTAATTGAATGATCAAGCCTGACACGAGAGACTGAATTTCACAAGAACAGAAATCAATTCCTTTTGCCTGAAAGCAAAAATGAATCAATAAGTCACAGGTAACTCCAGCAGAACCTTTGGAATATATTACAAAGCTGACATAAATTTCAGGGTTGTCTTTAGTCTGAATCTGTGGGGATGAACCTTACATGTTAATCAAAGTTTATCTCCTTTGGATATTATCATCAGTGGGTACATTCGCGGATAATTAGTTTGCATCTCTTTTGAGACTTTGAAGCACTGTGTAAGCTTTTTCTTCATCTTCTGATTAATGAAGTGAATGGTAAGCGATGATAACTCCATTTTACACGTGGGGAAATTCAAGCACATACATACATATTGGATAACGGTCCTGAAATAACTCAGCAAATCAGTTGTGGTGGTTTGTTCAGTTACTAAGTCGTGCCTGACTCTGTCATCTGATGAACAGTGGCCCGCCAGGATCCTCTGTCCGTTGGCCTTCCCAGGTGAGCAAATCGGTAGAGGCAACTCGAGTTGGAAATGCCGTCTCATGCGTGGCCTCAAATAAAGATCTACAACTTTTTAAAACCGTTTTGAACAAATATTGGGACAGAAGAGTTAAAAAAAAAACCCACCAAGTCAAAAAGTTATGCTGATGAGATAACTGACTGTATGTTAAAAATAAAGTTTACATAATATTTTATAGAAAGTTGATCAGTGGCTAAGTTGTGTCCAACTCTTTGCAGTCCCATGGACTGCAGCACGCCAGGCTTCCCTGTTCTTCTCTATCTCCCCGAGTTTGCTCAAACTCATGTCCATTGAGTCAGTGATGCCACCCAGCCATCTCATCCTGTCACCCCATTCTCATCCTGCCTTCAGTCTTTCCCAGCATCAGGGTCATTTCAAATGAGTCGACTCTTCGCATCAGGTGGCCAAAGCATTGGAGTCTCAGCTTCAACATCAGTCCTTCCAATGAATATTCAGGACTGATTTCCTTTGTAATGAACTGGTTGGTTCTCCTTGCAGTCCAAGGGACCCTCAACAGTCTTCTCCAACACCACAGTATCAATTCAAAAGCATCAATTCTTCATGCTCAGACTTCTTTATGATCCATCTCTCACATCCATACATGACCACTGGAAAGACCATAAGACCTTTGACTCTGTAGACTTTTGTTGGCAAAGGGATGTCTATGCTTTTTATAGAAAGTACACAGTTTCTAATTAGTTCTGATTGTGTCTGCAAAGCTTGTCACCTTCAGGACGTCTGCAGAACATGGGTTCTCCTTCCCATCTGGTTGTCCACCTTGTCCCGTCTGCCAGCATCGCTTGCCTGGACCAGTCCACGAGAATGCTCTCTGGTCTCCCAGATTCTACTGTGTGAACTTGGGTGTTGGAAAGACCCTTTACACGTGTAATCTGAATCATACTGCCATTTGCCTCATGCCCTTTAATATCTAAGCATCTCCTTCAGTGTAAAACACTATCTCGTCTGCCTATGGTCTCTCTCCTGTGTTCAACTCTCATCAATCTGTCTTTTCCCTCCTCCTAGAAAGCTTATCCCAAAGGCACCCAGCTCACCACACACCACGCCCTCCACCCCACCCCACCCCCTGCCATTCATGTCTCAGCACAAATGCCACCTCCTCAGCCTTGCCCTCCCGTATTGCCTCCCACCCCTTTACAGTGTCCTCGGCCATGTTACACCCTCGTCACTATATATACCAATTTCTTTTTCTCTGCATGTCTGCCTCCTTCACCAGAAAAGAAGCTTCAGGCAGCCATTGATGGTATCCGCTTTGTTCATTGTGGTATCTTGAAGCCTAGAACCGTGTTTGGGTACAGAGGTGTTGCTTACCGAGTATTTGTCTTTTTTTTTTTTAACTTTTTATTTTGTATTAGGGTATAGCTGATTAACAAGCAATGTTGTGATAGTTTCAGGTGACTAGTGAAGTGTACATGCGTGCATACGCATGTATCCATTCTCCCCCAAACTCCCCTCCCATCCAGGCTGCCATCTGACATTGAGCAGAGTTCCCTGAGCTGGCCAGCAGGTCCTTGCTGGTTCTCCATGATAAATATAACCGAGTACATGTCTATCCCAAACTCACTGACTTATCTTCTCCCTGGCAAAAAAAAAAGTTTGTTTTCTAGGTCTGTTAGTCCCTTTCTGTTTTGTAAGTAGTTCATTTGTATCATTTCTTTGTAGATTCCACATATATGGCGTGTCATACTGTATTTCTCCCTCTCCATCTGACTTAGTTTCACTTAGCATGACAATCTCGAGGCCCATAGATGTTTGTGCCGGTGGCGTAATTTCATTCTGTGTGATGGCGAGTAATATTGCATGTATGTGCAATATGTATGTTATGTTATGTATGTGCCACAGCTTCCGTATCCTTTCTCCTGTTGGTGTATGTTTGAGTTGTCTCCATGCCTTTGCCGTTGTGAATAGTGTTGCAGTGAGGAATGGGTTGCATGTACCCTCTTGGGTCATGTGTTTCTCTAGATATATGCCCAGGAGTGGGATTTCAGGGCCATGTGCATCGGCTAAGTTGCTTCAGTCGTGTCTGACTGTTTGTGACCCCAGGAACTGTAGCCCACCAGCCTACTCTGTTCATGGGATTTTCCAGGCAAGAATACTGGAGTGGGTTGCCATTTCATTTCTCCAGGGGGTCACGGCCATAGTTCTATTTTTAGTTTTTTAAGGAACCTCCATACTGTTCTCCATAGTGGCTGTACCAAGTTACATCCCCACCAACAGTGCAGGAGGGTTCCCTTCTCCCCACGCCTTCTCCATCATTTATTGTTTGTGGATATTTTCTATGATAGCCATTCTGGCTGGTGCTCATTAAGTATTGGTGGATGATCCATGAATGAAATGTATACATTAAAAAAAAAAAGAAATGTATACATTACATTTTCTTTCTCCTCCAGAGTACATCCTTACTGTACTACCTTCAGGAAGAAAAAAGGTTATATAGTCCATTTTGTGCCTGAGTAATGTAGCATAATCATTTACTTAGTTTAGTTCAGTTGCTCACTCTTGTCTGACTCTTTGCGACCCCATGGACTGCAGCATGCCAGACTTCCCCGTCCATCACCAACTCCTGGAGCTTGCTCAGACTCATGTCCATCGAGTCAGTGATGCCATCCAGCCATCTCATCCTCTGTCGTCCCCTTCTCCTCCTGCCTTCAATGTTTCCCAGCATCAGGGTCTTTACCAATGAGTCAGATGTTCACATCAGATGGCCAGAGTATTAGAGCTTCAGCTTCAGCATCAGTCCTTCCAGTGAATATTCAGGATTGATTTCCTTTAGGATTGACTGGTTTGAACTCCTGGCAGTCCGAGGGACTCTCAAGAGTCTTCTCCAGCACCACGGTCCAAAAGCACCAATTCTTCGATGCTCAGCCTTCTTTATGGTCCAAGTCTCACATCCATTCATGACTACTGGAAAGACCATAGCTTTGACTGTACGGACCTTTGTCAATAAAGTAATGTCTCTGCTTTTTAATATGCTCTCTAGGTTTGTCATAGCTTCTCTTCCAAGGAGTAAGCATCTTTTAATTTCATAGCTGCAGCCACCATCTGCAGTGATTTTGGAGCTCAAGAAAATAAAGAATGTCATGGTTTCCATTGTTTCCCCATCTATTTGCCATGAAGTGATGGGACTGGCTTCCATGACCTTTGTTTTATGAATGTTGAGTTTTAAGCCAGCTTTCTCACTCTCTTTTACTGTCATCCAGAGGCTCTTTAGTTCCTCTTTTCTTTCTGCCGTAAGGGTGGTGTCATCTGCATATCTGAGGTTATTGATATTTCTCTCTGCAGTCATGATTCCAGCTTGTGCATCATCCAGCCTGCCATTTCGATTGATGTACTCCACCTGTAAGTTAAATAAGTAGGGTGACACAACACAGCCTTGACGTACTCCTGTCCCAATTTGGAATCAGTCCATTGTTCCAGTCTGCTTCTAACTGTTGCTTCTTGACCCGCATACAGATTTCTCAGGAGGCAGGTAATTAATTATTTCCTAATTAATAATAAATAAAGATCATTCATTATTAGTTAGGGAATCTTCCTCGTGTAATGAAGTCAGGGTTCATTAGCATCTTTCAGCTCCTTCGTGAGTTAGAACAGTGATTTATTGTCCAGCATAGCTTGAGGCCAGTGGTTACCCAGCTGGAGCGATCTTGCTCCCTGGGGGATATTTGGCAATGGCGGGAGACTTTTTTGGTGGTCACTATGGTGGTGGGAAGCTACTGGCATCTAATGGGTGGAGGTCAGGGATGCTGGCAAACCACGACACACAGGACTCCCTCATGGTGAGGAGTTTCCCGACTTCAGTCTCACTAGTGCCAAGAGAGGTTCACAAGCCCTCGTCTGTGCATTTTGCAAGTCATAAAAAGAATTAAGGAGAAGGCAGGAGGAGAAGGGGATGACAGAGGACGAGACGGTTGGATGACATCACTGACTCAATGGACATGAACTTGAGCAAGCTCTGGGAGATGGTGACGGACAGGGAAGCCTGGCGTGCTGCAATCCATGGGGTCCCAAAGAGTCGGACACGACTGAGCGACTGAACAACAACCAAAAAGCACTGAAGAACACAGTTGTGTTCTCAGTAGTTTTACTTTATAACTTGAAGGGAAATAAACACAGGATTTACTGAACATGTGGTATGCACCAAGCACCTTTTCAGGGGCTCGTTATAATGTTAGGCATTCAGATTCTCATCATGTAGTTTCTGTAGAAGGCCTAATAGTAAATATTTTCATTTTGTGGCCCTTCAGGTTGCAGTAGCAACTACTCATGTGGCCACTGTAGCCTGAAAAAGAAGTGATAGATAGTAGATAAACAAAGGTAAGTGGCTGTTGTCCAATGAAACGTTATGTGCGGACACGGAAATTGGAATCTCATAGAACTCCCGTGTCATGAAATTTTATTTTCCCCAGCCACATTTAAAAAAGTAAGAACAATTCTGTGCTCACCAGCTGTACAAAAACAGGTTTTGAGCTGGGTTTTGCCCACTTGCCGTAGTTGGCCAACCTCTCTTGTCTGCCAAGGCGTTCCATGAGCAAAAGCAAGCAAAAACAAAACAGTAATGTCGTATTTTTCTCTCAATACAAAGACATATGTTGACGTATTAAAACTAATGAATGGACCATTTTTAACACCATGTGTAGAAGAACATTGTTAATCAGCTTTTGAGGATTCGTTGACTGCATGAATGGAAAACAATAGGAAAGGGAAATTGAAGTTTCTCAGTCGTGTCCTACTATTTGTGACTCCGTGAACTGTAGCCCACCAGGCTCCGCCGTCCATGGCATTTTCCATTTCCAGGCAAGAATATTGGAGTGGGTTGCCATTTTCTTCTCCAGGGGATCTTCCCAATCCACGGATCGCACCTAGGTCTCCCACATTGCAGGCAGATGCTTTACCGTCTGAGCCACAGGGAAGCCCAAACAACAGCAAGAGAATATTAAATCACAATTAATTTTTGAAAGCTCGGTGATTTTTAGAGCCAGTAAGAGTTGTGCATGCGTGCAAAGTCCTTAAGTCGTGTCCAACTCTTGAAACCCCATGGACTGTAGCCCGCCAGGCTCCTCTATCCATGGGATTCTCCAGGCGGGCATATGGGAGTGGGCTGCCATGCCCTTCTCTACGAGATCTTCCCAACCCAGGATCAAACCCCTTTCTCTTAAATCTCCTGCATTGACAGGCGGATTCTTTACCACTAGCGCCACCTGGGAATCCCACTAAGACTTGTTGTTCAGTCGTTTAGTGTCCAAAGCTTTGCAACCCCAAGAACTGCAGCATGCCAGGCTTCCCTGTCCTTCACTGTCTTGCAGAGTTTGCTCAAACTCGTATCCATTGAGTCAGTGATGCCATCCAACTACCTCATCCTCTGCCACAAGTAAGACTTGTGGAGGACTTCAAAATGGGCAAAATAAAAGGTGGCTGGAAAAAAAAAATAAAAAAATAAAAAAAAAAATAAAATACAAAAAAAAAAAAAAGGTGGCTGGATGCTCTTCCTCTCGCATCTTGCAGGTTATCTACATTGTTCGTATGTTTGAGCTGCTTTCTTCCTCTGCAGATGGTAGGAGGCTGATAATAATGCAGATGACTCTTGTCCGTGGAAATGCAAATGGCTGTGTGCGGTGGATTGCAATGGAAGCTTCCCCATCAACAGGCCATTTTGCGTGTATTTGTAAATCCACTCGAGCGATCCTTTTTGTGTGTTAATATGCTTGTATTTCTTGGATTTCTCCTTTGAACCAAGTGGAAGATATTCCTGGTCCTTGCAGTATTTCATGAGTTAAATGTCTGACACTTGTTCATTTTATATTTGCGCGAGAGTCATGCATTTATAAGGTGAGTATGCTTTGACCTTATGCTCTGTTACCTTTCTAAACCTTGGACCTCAGAAGGGCACTCTTGGTGACAACCACCCATCTGGTGTGCATGCGTGCTCATCCTTATTCTTCTGGATGTTGTAACTCTCTCAGTTGAGTTTTGTTTCCCATCTGGTTGTGAGGATTTGAGTTGAAAAGCAGTAATTGAGGGATCAATCTTGGTGTGGTGGCCTGTTGCTTTGATCTCAGTGGGAGTTCAGTTCTTATAAGGGCCATCACTTCAGATTCTTAGTGATTTTCCAGGCTTATTCTGAGCCAAATTTAGAGGTGAGGAAGATTGGTTTTGCCTGTATGAACATCTGGACGGCTTCATTTGGCATCTGTGAAATTTATTGGATACAGGTCAAACCCCAGAAACATAACTGAATGTGACTGTTGGAGGTTTTTGTTTTTTGGTAGATGCTTTCCATGATTTATGTGGTAATGACTGTAAGTCCGTAGAGCCCCAGGAAAATGCATCTTAAGGAGGAAAATGAAAACTCAGGCACCCATGGAAATACACTATGTCCAAATACTCAAAGAACCAAAGTTGAACAATTTATCTTTTGCAGTGTCGTAATATGCAACAATTTGAAATTTCAGTTGTTCCTTATACTTTAAAACACTTAAAACCTGTGGCAATACTGATATTCATGCAGTTTTCCCTGACTTTGTATACATATCCACTTCAAGGACAAAGCATATTGAGCATCTCTTGTCCAACGTATTGATATCTTTTGGGAAACTTGAAACTTTTGGGAGTTTACCAAATATTCATAGGTACAGTCCCCATTCACTTGTCAAAAAAAGTTGTAGGTTTATGCTGCTGAAAGAGTAGAAAACTTCTCCAATGTTGTAATTAATTCCCTTTACTTTTTATATTAGTGTTATTATTTCCATAAGTAATGATCATGACATTGTTCTTGAGTTGCTAAGTCATGTCTGACCCTTTGTAACCCCATGGACACGCTAGGCTTCCCTGTCCTTCCCCATCTCCCTGAGTTTGCTTAAACTCATGTTCATTGAGTTGATGATGCCATCCAACCATCTTGTCCTCTGCCACCCCCTTGATTATGACATGATTTTTAAGTAAATGGGATGTGATAACTTAGGAAGAGAAATATTCTATTTCTTTAAACCAGTGGTGGAATTAAAATGTGTATGGAATGCGTAGGAAAAGAAATCATGAGGTGTGTTAAAGTTTGGCTACTGTTCTTTTGAAAAATTGGTCTGTAATGCAATATTGTGCCAGCATGATGAATAAAAACTGTTGAACGCACATTTGTCAGACTGTCCTGTAACATCGTGCGCGTAAATGGCATAATCTCAAGTGCCCCCAAAACCGTTGTGTGCTCACCAAGCGATGAAGCCTCTCCTCTGGGAGACCTGAGCTCTTAGAGTTCCTGGTTTCCATGCAGTTGGAAATCACACAGTCAGCAAGTCTGAGTTAGGGCTCCACGTGCCACTTTATTCTCAAGCACTCCACCCAGTATCGCTGTGGGGAAACATGCAAGTCGGTGTGACCTCCGAGGTAAAGGCAGAAGTGGAGAAAAAAAGGAAGAACGAAGTGAGAGAGTGTGGAGCAGATGAAAATAAAAACAACTTACAGATGGTTGTTTGTTGTTGTTCAGTTGCAAAGTCGTGTCCAACTCTTTGCAACCCTGTGGACTGCGGCACACCAGGCTTCCCTGTCCTTCACTGTCTCATGGAATTTGCTTAAACTCATGTCCGTTGAGACAGTGATGCCATCCGACCGCCTCATCCTCTGTCGCACCCTTCTCCTCCTGCCCTCAATCTTCCCCAGCATCAAGGGTCTTTTTCCATGAGTGATCTCTCTGCATAAGGTTGAGGCAGATGGTGCAGCTAAATAAATACCTAGTTTCAGAACTTCGTGTCTGAAGTGGTTAAGTGCTGAAGGCTGTTAGCAGGGTCACTGCCCGGCTTGGCAGGTGGATTGGTGAGTTAATGGTTTTAACAAAGAGAGATCTGAGGCACCCTTCCATCTGAGGCAGCCTCCCGGAACACAGGTTCTCAGCTCTAATTGGAGCCTCTAGCGTGGAAGGAAGGCTATGGCAGTATCACTGATTTGCTTTCCTTCACACCGTCATTCTTATGGTAAGTGTTTTCTGCCCTCACGCTGGGAACTTTTATCAAATGTATTAGTGTGCTTTGGGGCATCTTTAGCCAGCAGTAGCTGGAACATTCTGAGGTTTTTTTAGCCTAGAAACTAGCCTGTGTGCGGCAGTAACTTGCGACACTTGGCCCAGGCTTGTAGCATAGTCAACATTTAAGGAAAAGAATAGGTTCTTATTTGGATTCAAGTCCAGCATGCGGCATGCGAATAGCCCACTGTGTTTCTTCCTTTTCCACAAAAAAAGAAAACGACAGGCCAATATCACTGATGAACGTAGATGCAAAAATCCTTAACAAAATTCCGTATCAGTTTTTACGGTGATGAAAGAATTTCCACCTGCCGTAAACTTCAAAGCAAAGAGATGGGGAAGGGGAAAAGCACCTCCGTGTAACTCGTGATTCCCACCCTTTCTGCATCTCTTCCTCAGTTTCTCCTCCCATCTCATGGAAGGAGACACAAATGCATTCTCTTATTTGGCCCATGACTGAGGAGGAGTTCCTGAAAGCTGACTTGAGAAAGGGGTTGCACATGGAACGTATGAAAAACATCTCCGTCAACATGCGTTACATGGTGATGATGGTCTGCCAGATGTTCTGAAGTTGTCATGTATTCATCAGAGGCACACGGAAGATCCGGAAGAGCTCCGATGGCCTGAAGATGTTGGGTTTGAGCTGGCGACTGGAAAAGAGCGTCACTGCCAACTGAAGGAAGGGAGCAGTTATGTTTTACAAAGGAGACAGCATTGGGTTTCAATAGCTGGGTAGGGCAGGATTTGTGGGCATTGAGTATATCATTGTGCCATATTACCCTGCTTTCTCCCAGGGGTGGTTGTTGTGGCTCATTTGCTAAATTGTGTCTGACTCTCTCCCATGGACCGCTGTCTTCCACTGTCTTCCTGAGTTTGCTCAAACTCACGTCCATCGAGTTGGTGATGCCATGTAACCATTTCATCCTCTGCCACCTCCTTCTCCTCCTGCCTTCAATCTGTCCAAAAGCATCTTTCCAAAAGCATCAGGGTCTTTTCCAGTGATTCAGCTTTTTGTACCAGGTTGCCAAAGAAGTGGAGCTTCAGCTTCAGCATCGGTCCTTCCAGTGAATATTCAGGGCTGATTTCCTTTAGGATGGACTGGTTGGATCTCCTTGCAGTCCAAGGGACTCTCAAGAGTCTTCTCCAACACCACAGTTCAAAAACATCAATTCTTCCACGCTGAGCCTTCTTTATGGTCCAAGTCTCATATCCATACATGACTACTGGGAAAACCATAGCTTTGACTCTGTGGACCTTTGCTGGCAAAGTGATATCTCTGACCATTTACCAAAACAAGTTATTTAGGTTTCTAAAGGAATTCTTGTGTATGCTTAGATAGACCATCTCGACCCTCCTTGTCAAGGATTACCTCTAGGATGGGGGTCACAGTCACGAACATAGAAAAGCAAATGCTAACTCCCCCGAAGTTCAAGGGAGAGTTTTCACCTCAGTGTAGACTCCTTTGACAATGATCCTCAAAGAACAATGCCAAAGAGAATGTTCAAATTGCTTTATAGTATATTTGTGATCATTTCAGATGCTAGCAAGATAATATTTGCTAAAAGTCCTTCAAGCTAGGCTTCAACAGTACATGGACTGAGAACTCCCAGATATACAAGCTGGGTTTAGAAAAGGCAGAGAAACCAGAGATGAAATAGCCAACATTTGCTGGATCATGGAGAAAGGAAGAGAATTTCAGAAAAATGTCTATTCTGGTTCATTGACTACACAAGAGCCTTAGACTGTGTGAATCACAACAAACTGTGGAACATTCTTAGAGATTGGAATACCAGACCAACTTACCTGCCTCCTGAGAAACCTAAATGCAGGTCAAGAAACAACAATTAGAACCAGACATGGAACAACCAGGTAGTTCAAAATTGGGAAATGAGTACATCAAAGCTGTATATTGTCACTCTGCTTATTTAACATACACAGAGTACATCATGGTAAATGCCAGGCTGGATGAATCACAAGCTGGAATCACACTTGCTAGGAAAAGTGTCAACAACCTCAGGTATGTATTATACCACTCTAGTGGCAGAAAGCAAAGAGGAACTAAAGAGCCTCTTGATGAGGGTGAAAGAGAAGAGTAAAATCTAGCTTGAAACTCAGCATTAGGAAAACTAAGATTGTAGCATCTGATCCCATCATTTGACTGCAAATAGAAGGGGAAAAATGTGGAAACAGGGACAGATTTTATTTTCTTGGGTTCCAAAATCACTGGTGACAGTGCCTGTAGCCATGAAATTAAAAGATGCTTGCTCCTTGGAAGAACAGCTATGATGAACGTAGACAGCAAAGACATCTCTTTGTCAACAAAGGTCCATCTAGTCAAAGCTATGGTTTTTCCAGTAGTCATGTACGGGTGTGAGTTGGACCATAGAGAAGGCTGAGCACCAAAGAATTGATGCTTTCCAACTGTGGTGCTGGAGAAGATTCTTGAGAGTCTCTTGGACAGCAAAGTGAACAAATCAGTTCGTCCTGAAGGAAATCATCCCCTAATATTCCATGGAAGGACTGATTGCTGAAGGTGAAGCTCCAGTACTTTGGCCACTTGATGCAAACAGCCAACTCATTGGAAAAGACCCCGATGGTGGGAAAGGTTGGAGGCTAAAGGAGAAAGGCGGTGTGCAGACGATGAGTTGGTTAGATGGCATCACCAACTCAATGGACATGAATTTGAGCCAACTCTGGGAGTTAGTGGGGGATGGAGGAGCCTGGTATGCTGCATTCCATGGGGTTGCAAAGAGTCAGACAGGACTTAGGGACTAAACAACATTTGGGTTAGCCAGAAAGTGGAACTTACCCAACCAGGGGACCAGAGATTGAACGTGTTCCCCTTGCAGTGAAAACAGAGTCTTAACCTGGGGCCATGAGAGAAGTCCAGCGAAATTTTTTTACCTTTTTATTTTGCTTTGGTGTATAGCCGATTAATAATCTTGTGAGAGTTTCGGGTGAAGAGCGCAGGAATTCAGCCATACATATACATGTATCCATTCTTCCCCAAATTTCCGTCCCACCCAGGCTGCCACATTGCGCAGAGTTCCCTGTGCTGGACAGTAGTTGCTTGGTGTTATCAGTTTTAAATATAGTGTGTCCATCCCACACATCCATACATGTCCATCCCAAACTCCCTAACTCTCTTCCCCCTAACAACCATAAGTTCATTCTCTAAGTCTGTGAGTCTCTTTCTGTTTTGTAAGTAGGTTCATTTGGTATAATTTCTTCATAGATTCTACATATCAGGGATGACGTAGCATACAGGGAAAGGTTTTTAATGACTGGGTGCAAGAGAGGGGTTGCAGGTGTGTGATCAGCTTATGGACATTATTCTGCTTGGTTGTTGGTGAGGTAACCAAGTGTCATTTTGGGAGTCAACCTCATCAGCCTTCTGGTTCCATCTGGTCTGGAATGCCTGTGGCCAACATGAGGTAAACTTCCTCCACGTGGTGGGGGTTTTGGTTTCTGCAAAATGGCTCAAGGACACAGCTCAGAATATTATCTGTAGCCCCTGAGGAAGAAACAGCCATCCTTGATTGTGTTTAATGGATAAACTGTTATTATTTTGTCTTCCTTGACTGTTTTCCTGTCTGTCTGCATTTTCTCACTTTTCAGATTAAATTTGCTTTTTGGGTCTCAGGGAAAGCCCAGGAGGCTAAAGTTTTCGAAGAATCAGGAGGAAGGCAGAGGACATGGGGGAGGTCTATCTTGGGAAAGTCCCATAGGGCTCTGCTTGATTCCAGTATGAAGTGTGTATGTGTGTTTGATGGCTAACCTGGGCATTTGTTCTAAACTCTTTTTTCAGCCTCAAATTACTGCAGCCATGGATAGGATGTCCCATTGAGCTTGTCCCATACAAGCTCAATTGGAAGAGGAAATACTATTTCCTAAGGAGGATCTTGACCAAGGACTTCCTTCACCTTCCTTGTTGTGTGTCTAGGCAGTTAGGGTGACATTCTTATTCAAACAGTCATCCTCGTTAGGATATGCAATTTTTGCTGTGGGTATCGGAGCTAGCAGCACCTCTGCTGCCTGTGAAATGGCAGTGATAATCCACACGCCACTGCTTTGCTGGTTC
The DNA here is from genome assembly GCA_020226075.1 of Hydropotes inermis. NCBI lineage: Eukaryota > Metazoa > Chordata > Mammalia > Artiodactyla > Cervidae > Hydropotes > Hydropotes inermis. The sequence continues at coordinate 127,945,259 of CM035303.1, forward strand.
TTGCCAAGGGCTAGAAGCTCAAATCTTTTGTATTCTTGCAGTACAGAAAGTCAACCAGAGCACCAACATTTGTATGTGTCTCAGTTGGTAAAGAATCTGCCTGCAGTGCAGGAGATCCTGGTTCAATCCCTGGTTTGGGAAGATCCCCTGGAGAAGGGAAAGGCTATACCAACTCCAGTCTTCTGGCCTGGAGAATGCCATGGACTGTATAGTCCGTGAGGTCACAAAGAGTTGAACACAGCTGAACGACTTTCACTTTCATGCATATAGAGTTTCCAGATGCTGTACCATCCATGCCTTGATTACAAGACTAAACCATGTCCCTTCACAGTCTCAAAATTGTCCTTTAATGAATGGCAGTTACTGAACCCCATGTTGCTGCAATGCAAGGCATGCAATATTCTCAGAGACTGTCTCAGAAACTCAGCCGTCGGGGAACACTCTGAGGAACTTGCCGAGGACGTCAGTCTGTTATTCCGTGCTGTTTTTAGGAGAAAACTTGGGAGGGCATTCACCATATTCACCTTGTTGTGTGCTTAGACACTCAGTCATGTCTGAATCTTTGTGACCCCATGGGCTGTAGTCCGCCAGGCTCCTCTGTCCATGGGGTTCTCCAGGCAAGAATACTGGAGTGGGTTGCCATGCCTCCCCCAGGCATGTTTATCTAATCAACAGTAATTATTCTTCCCCTAGAAACTGGTATATATATTTTAGTCTTTGGACACTGTATTTCCCCCTTAGAGTTGGCTGTTGGAAGGCTGAACGATAAATAAAATCACCATACTTTAACAAGGTTACTGAAATTTATCCCATGTATTTTGGGAGCTAGCTTTATCACTGACTCCAGTTTTTATTGTCCAGTTTTTATCTGTTTTTCTGGCTATGTCCGAATGAACTTTGAAAACTGTCTTGAATGCTATTAAGAGTGAGAAAGGCAACAGATCAATCCGTAAATCGTAAAATAATAACTCACGGAAATCCCACACGGTGGCTGAAATTTGCCCCGTGCGTTGCTTAGTTTCCCGAATCATTCTGTCTACAATTTCATGGTTAGCTGACGTGAGATGACAAGACATCTATATTCCTACCAGACCCCCTCTCAGCCGGGTGGTGATGACTAGGCCTTCCTTCCCTGCAAATAAGCGAAGGTGGCCACTTACTTGTCAGCTCGGCAATGGCTGTAACTGGGCCAGAGAAAGGGGAGAATTCAGTTTGTGAAACCAGGGGGCTGCGGTGTGGACATGTTCTGAGTTGGGGGTGGGGGGGTGGGATGAGGTAAGTGGAACAAAGGTGAAAAGCTTTTGTTTGCGAGCGCCTTTTGGAGCCAAAGGGGTCTGGCCTTGTCTTCACAGCTTTCAAGTCATAAATAGCAGAGGTCAAAGAATAGTCTTTAAAACCACACAATAAAGAAAGGACTTCTCTCAACTGCGTCCTTTCAGAGAGGAGTGACCAGTGTGAGTGAGTTCATTTTCCATTGGTGCGAGGGACCCAGTGGCTTCAAATGTGCACTTTGTAAGGCTGGCCTGCCTTCTCTCTCCCCTCCTTCCTTGCCTCCTCCTTCCTTTCTTTTGCTTTCTCTCTCTCTCTCTCTGCCTCTTTCTTTCTCTTCCTTTCTTTTTCTTTTCCTTCCTTCCTTCCTTCTTTCTATTATAGCCCCAAATGTCTGTGGGCTTCAAAGACAGACCTTCCCAATCTGCCTTAGGTTATGGGAAATCCCTCTTGAAAATTTTCGGCCTAGAGACACAGGTGTGGATCAAGTGGGTTAATCACCTTCTTTCGCTAAATGGAAAACCCCGCTCAAGGGACAAGTGCCACAACCCTGATGCGCTTTTCTTTACACCAGTGGCTCCATTCCTGTTAATGTCTCTTTGTGTTGGAAGACAGGTTGTGGGTAACGCTGAACTGAGAAAGAGGAGTGGGATCATAAGCCACTGCCTTATTAAACCACATTTGTGCATTTGAAGTCACTATAAGGGACTGACTCTTAAGATTCCACGGCAGGAATGCTGTTTGCGATGAGAGCCGTGGAGGCTCCCCTGCCTTGCACTGTACAGGCAGAGGTCACTTTGAGGGTTCAACTGCCTGCAGGTGGGGCCGGCCCAGGCTTTCGCAGACTCTTCTCACGTGCCTCGATGGCAGCCTTGTGGCGAGGGGCCGGGGGAGCTGAGCTGTTCTTCCTCAGGAAGCCACCGGACGGACACGGCACCTCTTCTGGCCTCCTCCTGCTAAAGATGGTGGGACTCTGGAGGGCCGTGCGCCCCCCGCCCCCACCTCACCCCGGTTCTCACAGCTGAAAGGTTGAACTTGGGCAGTTGCAGATGAATGAGCCGCCTTTCCCAGGAGACAGTGCACAATGGACCCAGGACTATTAAGCTGTGAAGATTCATGCTCTGGAGTTTGGAGAGTGTGTGTTCAGCATCTTTTCCTTGGGGGAGGGAAGGAGGGAGGGGGTGTCGTGCGCATTTTGGCTTTTTATACATTTCACTGTATGCACATTTTCCCTTTTTGTATGAGGAAATAATGCCTGCACTAAGGCTCACCCTCCCCTCCTCCTAAATCCTTCCACAAAAAAAAAGATACTTATTAAGGCTGCCATTCTGAAGAACTAAATGCTTCTTTAACTTTGCTTTATCTGCTTCAATGAGCACAGTGTACGGAGCCCGGGGAATGCACATTATGGCCGAGAGCCGCCCTCCCTATTCTCTCGGGCTCTTTGGGCACAGAAGTAATCCCTTCCTAGAAGCCTTTGAGAAAGCAACTCAGCTATGCAGGCTAATCAACTGTAAATCTTGGCCATCCCCAAACTACTGCATGAAGCTGCATCGAAAAGTGTCCTGATCCCCAGGAAAGCCTGTTGCTTTAAAGACAGAGACTAATTTCAAGACCCCAGGGCAGGTTTGCTGCCAACATATATCGATTTGCTGTATTTTAAAGGTCTGAGATGCAGCTCTGTCCTGCACCCATCCTGCACTTTTGTTCTTGGGATCCCACGTATGTTTATTTCGTCCCTTTGTCACTTGGAGACAAAAAGACAATGAAACTCCTTACAACTTTTGTTTTCCCACTGGTAATGGAGAATATTATTAGGAGACGTGAACTCTGGTGGGGTGTTGAATCATGCACACTTGGAGGCCCTTCTCCATGACTTCAAAATCGTTTTCTGCTCACTCCTGGGACAGAGTTGGGAGGAAAAATAAAAATAATAACCTAGGTTGGGTGAGTCCCATCTCCAGGTCTCTGTGAGCCACTGTGCAGAAATCTTGCACATTATCACGTTAGCTGCCATCCTGCTGAGAGGTTGTGTCTTGCTCAGGAGGAAGTCAAGGCTAGTCAGCCTGCATGCTCCTTGCCCTTGTAAGAAAGCATCAACAATGCCTTCATAGTAGTATAAATCAAGCCCTAAGACACTTAATGTCTGGTGTTGAAGGCTTTTCCTGAATCACTAGCATCTCATGGAAATGGGACAGTGGTACTTGCCCTCTAATATTTGAAAGGCAGAATGAGAACTTCATTTTTGATCAGTGACATGTCTTTTCTTTCCCTGCCTCATTCTCTCTGATATCACTCTGTCCATATGTGCACAAACCACTGCCATATTGCTACCAAGTCCAAATTCACTTTGCTCAGTGCATGACAGACCAGTAAGTTGGGAGACGAGGTGATGCAGCAAGGAATGATGACTTTATTGGGAGAGCCAGCAGACTGGGAAGATGGCAGACTAATGTCTCAAAATAACTGTCTTATTGGAGTCTGGATGCCAGGTTCTTTTATAGAACACACAGAGGCAGGAGATTAGGAAGTAAAGTAAAAAAGCCATCGATTTTGCAAATACTTCCTGGAATGGCCAGCCTTGGGGAGAGTTGAGAAGGGGAATGTGATTACATTCAGGCAGACAGCAGGGTTCCCTGAGGCAGGCCGTCACGTACAGATGTAGCCTTTTAGTAAAAACACTGGCAAGCAAAGGTTAACGTAAACAGGTTCTTCCCTGAAACAGTATTTCTATCCTCAGGTGTGGACTCAACTCCATATCGACCATTTCTGATTTCTGGTCCTTTAAAACCCCTTTAAGTGGCTGTGCCCTGAGTGAGACATGTTTCTTCTGCCCTGTGCGTGAGAGGCTGTGAATGGCTTATGGAAAGTGGTATTTGGGCTCCGGGCCTGAGGGGTGTGATTTGTAAACTCTGTGACCTGGCCTGAGTTGCTTATTTGCCTTCCCCAAACCAGTCGCTCTCCCTGGAATCTCCTTGTTAATGAAAAACATGAGAATTCATTCAGTCACTCAGCCTAAAAACTCAAAATCTTCTTTACTGCCATCCTCTCCTTTACCTTGATACGCATCTTTCTGCAAAGCTCTTGAGATTCATGTCTTGAGCTAATTTGCCATCCTCTCTATTATTCGCATATGAGTTGTCTCTGAAATATACTAGTCTCATGACTTCCATTTTCTGCCCATTTCTACTTTTTTTGTGGATTCCCAACTTCTTAGAACAGTGCTTCTCAAACATCAACCTGCTTAAGTGTCTCCTGGGGAGCTTGCTCAGATACGGTTTCCTGAGTCCCACCTCCAAAGATTCTGATTTAGTAGGTCTGGGTGGGGTTTGAGATGCTGTATTCTAAAAGACTTCCAGTGGATTGGGTGTTGCCAGTCCAGGGTAGCTTCAAGTTTGTCACCATTAAGTTTGATGATACCTGTAGGTATTTTCATAGATGCCTCTGTGTGTGGGGGTGTGTGTGTGTGTGCACACTCAGTCATATCTGACTCTTTGCAACCCTATGGACCATAGCTCACAAGGCTCCTCTGTCCATGGAATTTTCCAGGCAAGAATACTGGAGTGGGTTTCTGTTTCCTACTCCAGCAGATCTTCCTGACTCTGGGATCAAATCCATGTCTCCTGCATTGGCAGGCAGGTTCTTTACCACTGAACTACCTGAGAAACCATTTTTGTAGATAGTCTTTATCAAGTTGAGAAAGTTCACCTCTATTCCTAGTTCACTGAAAGTCTTTATGATGAATGAGATTTTGTTAAATGATTTTTATGCATTTATTAATATAATTGTGTTTTCATTGTTGATATTTTGAATTAATATATTTCCAAGACTTTGGGACCCCATGGACTACACAGTCCATGGAATTCTCCAGGCCAGAATACTGGAGTGAGTAGCCTTTCCCTTCTCTAGGGAATCTTCCCAACCCAGGGATCGAACCCAGATCTCCCACATTGCAGGCAGATTCTTTACCAGCTGAGCCACCAGGGAAACCCAAGAATACTGCAGTGGGTAGCCTACCCCTTCTCCAGGGGATCTTCCTGACCCAGGAATTGAACTGAGGTCTTCTGCATTGCAGGTGGATTCTTTACCAACTGAATTATCAGGGGAGTCTGATGAGTTATGTTAACTGATTTTTTTGAGTGTCGAACCATCATGACATTCAATGCTGGGATAAATCCCAGTTGGTCAATTGTGAACTCTTTTCATATATTTTTTTGGGGTTTGGTTTGCTAATATTTTCTTGAGGATTTTTGTCTGTCTGTTCATGAGAGATATTTTCTACAGCTTTCTTGTGTTGTCTTTGTCTGCTTTCAGTATTAGGGTAATGCTGGCCTCATAGAATGAGTAACGAAGTATTCCCCCTGCTGTTATTCTCTGCAAGACACTGTAGAGAATTAGTATGTTTAGCCGCTCAGTTGTGTCCTACTCTTTGCAACCCCATGGACTGTAAACCGCCAGGCTCCTCTGTCTGTGGGATTCTCCAGGCAAGAATACTGGCATGGGTTGCCATTTCCTTCTCCAAGAGAATTAGTATAATTCCCTCCTTAAATGTTTGGTAGAATTTACCAGTGAACCCATTTGGGCTTGCTGCTTCATATTCATTATTGACTCAATGTCTTCACATAGATACAGTCATGTTCAGATACAGTCGTATTCAGATCATCTCTTCTTGTGTGAGTTTTGGCAGATGGTACCTTTTAAGGAGTTGGTGGATTTCATCTAGGTCATTGAATTTGGGGGCATATAATTGTTCATAATATTCCTTCATTATACTCTAAACTTCCATGTCATCCATAGTGATGTCCCCACTTTCATTGCTAATAGTAGTAATTTGTGTCCTCTCTTTGTTAGCCTGACTAGAGTCCTAATGATATTATATATAGCTCTTTTTTTGAAGAAATAGCTTTTGGTTTTGATGATTTTCTTATTGACTTCCTACTTTAATTTCTATTCTAATTCTTATTACTTCTTTTCCTCTCCTCACTTTGGATTTAATTTATTCTTTCTGGTTTTCTGTACTGGAAACTTAGATTATTGATTTTAGATCTTTCTTCTTTTCTAACAGAAGAATCAATGCTGTATGCATTTCTTTAAGCACTCTTTCCACTATATGCCGCAGATTGTGAAAAGTTGTGTTTGTATTGTCATTTAGTTTGAAATAATTTTGAATTCCTTTTGAGATCTCTTTGACCCGTGTGTTATTTAGAAGCGTGTTTCTCACTCTCCATATGTTTGTGGGTTTTCCAGTGATCTTTCTGTTACTGATTTCTAGTTTTCATTCCATTGTAATCTGGGAGCAGACATTATAGGATATCTCTTCTTTTAAATTTGTTACAGTATGTTTTGTGGTCCAGAATGTGGGCTCTCTTGATGAAGATTCCATGTGAGCTTGAGAAAAATGTGTATTCTGCTGTTGTTGAATGACATCATCTCTATATAATATCAACTATGTACATCTGACATCAATTATATACATTTGGGACTTGTCTGGTGGCTCAGACAGTAAAAGAATCTGCCTGCTGTGTGGGAGACCTGGGTTTGATCCCTGGGTGGGGAAGATCCCCTGGAGGAGGGCATGGCAACCCACTCCAGTATTCTTGCCTGGAGAATCACTATGGACAGGAGCCTGGTAGACTGCAGTCCACGGGGTTGCAAAGAGTAGGACACGACTGAGCAACTTGGCATATATGTAATTGAGTTCAGATTTGTCTTCACTGATTTTCTGCCCACTGGATTTGTCTGTCACTGAGAGGGGGGTGTTGAAGTCTCCAGCTATGATAGTGAAGGCATCTATTAGTATTTCTCATCGTGATTCTACTTGGTTTTGTCTCATGGAGTTTGTTAAGAACCGTTAACACCTTTTTGGAGAATTGACCACTTTGTCATTAGGTAATGCTCTTTTTTTTTTTTAATCTTTGATAATTTTCTTTACTTTGAAATCTGCTCTGAAATTAATGTAGCTACTCATGGTTTGTTATAATTAGTGTTAGCATCCTTTTAATGTATATGTGTCTTTACGTTTAAGGCAGACTTCTTATAGATAACATATACCTGTGTCTTTTTTGTTTTTTGATTAACTCTGACAATCAGTGTGTTTTAATTGGTGCCTTTAGACATTATAGTGATTATCGATTGAGTTGGGCTCATATCTATTGTATTTAATACGGTTTTGTTTGTTGCTGTCATTCCTTGTTCCTGTTTTTGTTTTCCTTTTTAAATTGAAATCGAGTTGATTTATAATGATTCACGTGTATAGCAAAGTCATTTAGTTTGCATATATAGATACATAGATTTTCTCTTTCATATGTTTCTGTTGTACATTATGAGATATTGAATATAGGTCTGTGTGCTCTACAGTTGGTCCTTGTTGTTTACCTATTTTACATATACTGCTAAGTCACTTCAGTCGTCTCCGACTCTGCGACCCCACAGACGGCCACCCACCAGGCTCCCCCGTCCCTGGGATTCTCCAGGCAAGAATGCTGGAGTGGGTTGCCATTTCCTTCTCCATTACATACACTAGCGTGTAGTGAATCCCAGTCCCTCCCATCTCTTTCCCCTTTGGTAACCGTGTTTGTTTTCTATGTTGTGAGTTTATTTCTCTTTAGCAAATAAATTCATTTGAATCATTTTTAAATTCCCACATATAAGTGGTATCTTGATATTTGTCTGCTCTGTCTGCACTTGGTCCAATAATCTCTAGGTCCATTCATGTTATTCCAAATGGCATTATTTCATCATTTTTTCATGTCTGAGTAATAGCCCATTGTGTCTGTATACCACATCTTCTTCATGACATTCATCTCTCAGTGGCCATTTAGGTTGCTTCCATGGCTTGGCTGTTGTAAACACTGATGCAGTGAACGTTGGAGTACACGTATCTTTTTGAATTATGGTTTTCTCCAGATGTGTGCCCAGGAGTGGGATCATTTGATCATATGTCTACTCTATCTTGAGCTCTTTAAGGAACCTCCATACTGTTCTCCATAGTTATTGCAACATTTACATTTCCACCAACAGTTGAGGAGAATCCTCTTTCCCCCGACATCTTCTCTAGCATTTCTTTATAGTCCTTTTGATGATGGCTGTTCTGACTGGTGTGAGGTGATACGTCACTGTAGTTTTGATTTGCGTTCCACTAATGATTCGCCACATCGGGCATCTTTCTATGTGGTTTTTGGCCGCCTGTCTGCAGCATACCAGACTCCTCAGTCTTCCGCTCGCTCCCGGAGTCTCGTCAGATGCATGTATTGATGCAATGATGCGGATGAATCAGTGATGCTGTCTAACAGGTAAGGTGTGATAGTACCCTGGCCAGGAAGGGACTGCCTAAGCATATTTCAGAAGGGTTCCTTTTGGAGTCCTTCTGGATTGTAACCCTCAGATGTGTCTCCCAGAGCCTCCAGCAGTTGGTCAGTTCAATTTCACATTCCCTATCCCAGCCCACGGTGGTTTGCACCCACAAATCTGTGTTCTGGGAAGCCGTGACTGCCTGTATTTGACTGTCTCTGCAGTCTTGGGAGCCCTGGTCTGTTCTGTGTCCTCATTGTCTTATGGGTCCAAGGCCAGTGTTTAATTTTTCAGTCTGTTCAGCTTTTTGTTTGCTGTTAAAATTGAGTGGCAACTTCCAGGTCCTTAGCCTGTGAACCTGGAAACTGGACGCCCGCCTGTACATTTTTGCCGTGCACTTCTCCTTTTCTTCCAACCACCACATTAATTCCTTTCTTCTGGGCAGCCTTTCCTGACCGCTACCTTTCTGCAGTCCCAGGACTGAGGACTCAGCCTGTCCTGTGCACTAACAAAATGGTATGTTTTTCTGTTCATTTCCTTGGAGTTTTTGTGTTTTTTTCTTTTGTGTGTTTGCATATGGAACCCAAGATTCTCAAGACATGGAACCTCATTACCCTCAGCCCTTTATTTTAGTTTGTTTATCCCTCTTCACTCCCTTTCCACTGTCCATTGTTCCAGCTTGAATTGTGTTATATCTGTGTGCCTGACCCAGGGCTTGTGCAGGGTCAAGCAGGACGAGGAGAAGGGTTGGGTATAACTTTCATCATCCGGTCAGAATTCTTCAGTTCTGTGTCCTCACAAGTACCTTCTGATCAGTAGAATTCTTTCACGTCCTTAACGTACGTTGCTGGTAAGTTGACATTTTTATCACTTCTAGATTGCCTCCGAAGTGTGTTGATGGAGACTTTGGCTAGATGTTCAGTCTTGATGTTCAGATCTTTTGTTTGGTTAAGATTTACAGCCTGCGATTGTCTTTGTAGAAATTAATACCATTTTCTTTTCAAAGCATCTTTCTGAACAGGGAAAGGACTGACTTTCTTTGACTGTTGTGTAAGGTACAGTATGGGGAACGGCCTCCTCAGTGTGTTCAGGCTAATGTGTAAGATGTGGGCACAGGGGACTCACATCTGTGTCCTTGGTAACTTGAGGGAGAGAGGACATGTGAGCCTGGGTGACAAGAACCCGACTGCAAATGCACTGAAAATGTGCAAATGAGGAGATTTGAGTCTCTTTATGGGGCCCCCTCATTTTGTAGTTTAGCCGTAAGGAAAACCATAAAGGTGGGAATTGGGGTTTTGAGAAACAGGACAATCTCTTAAAGGTGATAGATTTAGCTATATTCTCTTGCATGTATATGAGTAAATATTCCTCCGCGCATTCTATTTAGTTTGTTTGGATATTGATCTTGGCCTGTTATATAGCTGCTAGGGGCCTAGACCAGCATAGAAGGAAAACATTTCCGCTACCCTCTTAGTTTCCCCAGGTTGATGTGTGGGCTAAACTTGGCATGTATGCTAGTTTTGAGGTGCAGGGTAAAGAAAAATGGCAGAATCTTGGGATGGTTCTTAAAACTCCCATGCAGTGTTTAATGTGCACTGATCATGGGGCTTCCCAGGTGGCTCAGCAATTGAGAATGTGCCTGCCAGTTCAGGAGATGCAGACTTGGTCCTTGGGTAGGAAAGAGCCCCTGGAGGAAGCAATGGCAACCCACTCCAGTATTCTCACTGGGGAAATCCCATGGACAGAGGAGCCTGGCGGGCTACAGTCCATGGGGTCGCAGAGAGTTGGACACAACTGAGCAACTGAACATGCATGCACATGCACATGCTCTGCTGGAGATGATTTTTCTATCGGCTAAAATTTTGAATTATTTCACCTTACTCTGCATGACATCTTGATGTCTTGCTGCTGTTGCTGTTGCTGCTAAGTCGCTTCAGCCGTGTCCGACTCTGTGTGACCCCATAGAGGGCAGCCCACCAGGCTCCCCCGTCCCTGGGATTCTCCAGGCAAGAACACTGAAGTGGGTTGCCATTTCCTTCTCTAATGCATGAAAGTGAAAAGTGAAAGTGAAGTCGCTCAGTCGTGTCCGACTCTTCGCGACCCCATGGAATGCAGCCCACCAGGCTCCTCCGTCCATAGAATTTTCCAGGCAAGAGTACTGGAGTGGGTTGCCATTGCCTTCTCTGCTTGATGTCTTAGTAACACTTTATTATCCCAGGGGTGCATCCAGGGAAATTTCTGGCTTTGACTGTGTCTTCTCCCTTGCCCTCACTTTGTTTCCCAGCCAGGGAACCTTATAGAGAAATGCAAGCATGTGAGAATTTATTTTATTTTTGCTCCTAATGGAAATGATTCTCTTTCCTATGCCACGAATGCACTGTATTTCTCCACAAACTAAAAGTAACCCAGACACGCTGAGTTCCAAGAACTTCTCCTGTCATTAGAGGAGATACTTGCCTAAAATAGGAATCTTAAAAATGTTTTTCTTACGGTCAGCTGCTCCCTCATCAATCAAGAAAACTTGCTTGGTGTGGTCACAAGACAAATGGGTCACGTTCCACCCTCAGGACACGGGCGCTGGTCAGAAGTGCTCATACGCAGTCTTGTCCAACTCTCTGCAACCCCATGGACTGGAGCTTGCTAGGCTCCTCTGTCCGTGGGATTCTCCAGGCAAGAATCCTGGAGTGGGTTGCCGTTGCCTTCTCCAGGGGATCTTTGCAACCCAGGGATCAAACTCTATGTCTCCTGCATTGCAGGCGTGTTCTTTACCACTGAGCCTCCAGGAAAGGCCTACTGGCCGGAGACAGGAAAGCACTTTCAGCAGCACATTTGCAGCAGGGAGTGTCATCTAGCATTCTCCCCTCAGCACCGCTTCTGCGGCTCACCCCCTGGAGAGATGGGTGTCCCAGGATACGCTTTCGGGGCTGGTCGGGTCTTGTGAGTGGAGTGTGCCGTGAGAGGCAGCTGCGAGGTTTCTCTGCTGTCATCTCCCGTCTCGATGCCAAGGGGACCTTAGATGGCATGGATGCCAAGCATGTGTGTGTGTGTCTATATATGTGAGCCTGTGTGTGTGTCTATGTATGTGAGCCTGTGCGTGTGTGTCTATGTGTGTGAGCCTGTGTGTGTGTGTCTATGCATGTGAGCCTGTGTCTGTGTGTCTATGTGTGTGAGCCTGTGTCTGTGTGTCTATGTGTGTGAGCCTGTGTCTGTATGTGTGAACCTGTGTCTGTGTGTGAGACTGGGTGTCTGTGAGTGTGTGTGTACTTGTGAGCCTGTATGTGTGTATGTGAGCCTATGTCTGTGTGTGTGAGCCTGTGTCTGTATGTGTCTGTAAGCGTGAACCTATGTCTGTGCGAGTGGGTGATCCTCTGTGTGTGTGTACAAGTGTGAGCCTGTGTCTGTGTGTGTATCCACACCTGCCTCATAGCTAAGAGTGCTGTATAACCGGGCTGTTCATCTTCTCTTTTCTTTTTTTTTTTAAAAATAGTTTCGTGTTTCTCCACTTGGCTTCCTGAGGTCTCAGTGGCAGCACATGAGATCTTTTAGCAGGTGGGCTCTTCCGTTGCAACGCCCTGGCTTAGTCGCCCTGCAGCACAAGGGATGTTAGGTCCCCGACCAGGAACCCGCGTCCCCTGCATTGGAAGGCAGGTTCTTCACTGCTGGACCACCAGGGAACTCCCCGTCTTTTCTTTTGATTGTGACAAAAGGCACATCAGGTTAAAAAGTTCCCGTTGTCAGTCACCTTGGGGTGCATTAAGGTCACACTGACAGTTGTGCTGTCATCACCGCCATCCCCCTCCAGAACCTTTCCATCATCCCAAGCTCTGCACTCACCAAACTTCTGACTCCCCATTCCTCTCCCACCCCCAGCCCCTGACACCCACCCTGACACCCTCTGCCCCTGTGAACGAGACTCCCCTCCGAGCCTCGTATACATGAGATCGTGCGGTCCTTTTCGTGTCCAACTCCTTTCCCTGACCGTAATGCTCATCTTTTAATATTTCTCAGTTGAAATGTTTTTTATCCAAGTATAGGTGATTTACAATGTTGTATTAATTACTGCTGCATGTGAGGTGATCAGTTATACATACACATATATGCATGCTTTTTTTTTTAAACGTCCTTTTTCATGATGGTTTATTTAGGATATTGAAAACCGTTCTCTGTGCTATCAGTGGGAACTTCTTTATGCATCTTGTATATTTATCAAAGCTCACATATGCTAACCCCAACATCCCCCTCCATCCTTCTCCCAACCCCTGCGCCTTCGGCAGTCCTGAGGAGTCTGTTCTGTATGTCCAAATATACACTTTTTAAAATCAAGTTGTTGCTGAGCTGATCCTCACTGATTTTTTTTTTTTCTTCCTAATCTGAATTGTCTAAACAAAAGTTGTTGGGAGCAATGTCATCATTTAATCTCTAGGACTCTTGAGTTGAATATGGACTCGTGTGAATGAATGGGTTTTGAACTATTTCTCCCATCGGAAGAGCTCTTGAAATTCACAGCTGCCCGAGACTGCGCCCTCCCCTGCCTTTTTTTTTGTTTGTTTCACAATTAAAGAGAGTTGTTTATTTTGCTCTCTTGTGGTAGCTGTTCACTTAAGGGGCATTTCCTCTCCAAAGTATATGAGCCGTGGCATCCGTCCGGCTTGCTCCGACGGTAAGTAGTGTGTTCCCACCGTGTCTCTCTTTCATCTACGGCAGTGTTTATGTGCCTGTCTCCTGGAGGCAGGAGGCTGTGTGCTCACAGCGTCTGGGGCTCTGAGAGCTCCTTGCTGGGCGGGGCACTCTATTCTTTTCTGTATCTTCCAGCACCGAGAACACCAAAAAATACTCTGGGTCAAAGGAGACTGGAAGTTAGGGCACGTGAAATGGGCAAAATGTAATGGTGGGCACATTCTGCAAGATGCTCTTTTCAGTTTTTGCAGGAAACCCAGGAAGTGCCTATTATTATTTTTCTACTTTTGCAGTTCAGAAAGCTGGACCTTGGCTGGAATCATGACTTGTCTGAGGTCCCCGAAACTGGCTGATGGTGGGCTAAATGTCGGGACTGTTGGTCTCTACAGCTGGTGTTCCTTCTTTGGACTTTAAACTGGTGTTGCTGGCATCAGAAATGTTGAGTAGATGCCCCCTCCAAGCGTTTGGGAGGAGATAATCAAATGTTAGTGTGTTTTACAACACTGAATATTGTTTTTTTGTAGCAGTACCTGTGTGTTTCCTGGGATGTAGCCTTGGGAGGTGAGACATTTCGGCCTCCGGGGCTGTTGCCTTCGACATTCCAGCAAGGCGGATTGCTCTCTGAGCTTCTGTCTTTGAACTTGGATTCACTCTGGGGGCGGGGTCTCACTCTTGTTTCCGGGGTTCTCTGACCTGACACAGTCATCTCCTGTCCCTGGGGACTGTCTCCTCTGCTCAGATGAAAGCGTACGTGTCTCTAAATGTGTCTCCCATGGATTGGATGAACCCTTGTAACCCCACTTGAAAGGCCCTTAGCTCAGTGTCCAGCAGTGGAAGTGGGGTGACCGCGGCGGGCTGGGGGGGTGCAGCGTGCTGGATCAGGTCAGTCCGGCTGCCCAAAACGGTTGCACCTGGCCCCCCCCGTGTGTGTGTGTGTGTGTGTGTGTGTGTGTGTGTGGTGGTGATGGGGGATTATTCACATAGAAGGGAGTGAGAGCCAGGACGAACAGCTTGGGGTGGTCACGGCTCTTAACTCCCTTTTTGGCTCAGGCCATTGCTACTGTGGGATCTCTGTTCATCTCATCATCCCCTCCCTGGGTGGCAGGTAGGGATAAAAAAAAAAAACAACCCTGTGGTGGTTTTTTAAAGATCCTCTTTTATGATGAATCTTGTACCTTTTTCACACATTGCTGGCCTACCATTGCACTTGGTGCCCTAAGCTGAAGACAGCAGAAAAAATAATTATTGTGTGCAAATAGAGTGGAAGTTTTTATTGTTCTTAATCTTTAGCCCTTTCGGGGAGGGGGGGAAGATTCTAAACTTCCCATCATATTTGTTGACTGACAGTCTAGCTTTTTATAATAATCTCATGGGTTTTAAGATAATGCTGTCCAAAATAGTAGCTGATCAACATATTTGCTGTGGTTGTTCATTCGCTCAATCGTGTCTGATTCTCTGCGACCCCATGGACAGCAGCACGCCAGGCTTCCCTGTCCTTCTTCATCTCCCTGAGTTTGCTCAAATTCATGTCCATTGATTCGGTGATGCCATCCAACCATCTCATCCCCTGTTGCCCCCTTCTCCTCCCGCCTTCAATTTTTTGCAGCATCAGGGTCTTTTCCAATGAGTCAGGTCTTCTTATCAGGTGCCCAGGGTATTGGAGTTTCAGCTACGGCATCAGTCCTTCCAATGAATATTTAAGGTTTGCTATTTAACTTAAGTTGAATGCAGTTAGAATTTTAGTTCCAGTAACCCCATGGTTCTCAACAGGAGATAGTTTTGCTCCCCCGGGGACATTTGGCAGTGTCTAGGGATAGCTTTGGTTGTCACCCCTGGGAGAAGGAGGTGGTGCTGGGATCCAGTTGCAGAGGGAAGGGGCGCAGCACTCAACTCTGTGCAGTGCCCAGGGAAGCCCCCCCAACAAAGAAGTCTTTGACCCAAAATGTCAGTATCACTCAAGCAGAAAGAATCCCCACTCGCCGCGTTGCAGGGGCCAGTGACCACTCCCAGCTGGAGGCTGCCGTGTGTGTTTGGGGGAACCGCACAGATGGAGAACATCCCCCCGAAACCCACCGCACTTCCCCCAGTTCTGCCGGACCACCCTGTCTAAGGTGAGAGAGGAGACGTGACTGGTGGTGACTCTCTCTGGTCGAGGGCAGGGAAGTGGTATTCTTCTAAAGGCGATTTCTCTGAATGAGGTACTGCAGAGTCGATATTCCTTTTCTTCTCTAAAAAAAAATAATCCTTTAGTTTTGGCTGTGCTGGGTCTTTGTCGCTGAGCAGACTTTCCTCTAGTTGCAGCGAGCACAGGACAACTCTTCCACCAAGGTCCACAAGCTTCTCACTGTTGTGGAGCTCAGGCTTAGTTGCTCCTCAGTATGTGGGATCTTCCTGGACCAGGGATCAAACCCGTGTTCCCTGCTTTGGGCCATCAAGGAAGTCCCTGGATTCCACTTCCATAGATGATCTCTTCTTAAGTTTCGGGAGATTACAACCCTCCTCAAAGTCACACTGTTAGTGATGTCAGTCTCAACCTTGTTATGTATAATCCACGATGGACAGTCACTTCACCATCAACTGTCCCATTGAAGTTTTGCAGATGCCTAACGCAGATCAGCTTTGCATTTTACAGATGTATAAAAAGGAGGGTGTGAAGCGAAGTCTCTGACTGTCTTCATATGTAAATGAACTCATGTATTTTCAACTGAAGACCTGTTGAGTCACCCCTATACCACAGGGGTGGAGCCCAGGTCTCCCGGTTTCGGAGCTGACGCCCTCTCTACATTGTTACCAGCCCTGCAACCTCTGAGAAAGCAGTCTGAAGTAGCCAGTGTATGATGTTCAGAAATAGGCCGACTCTTCAAATCCCAAGTCGTTTTTGCATTGCACATTTCCATGGTCAATCTTGGAAGGGAAAGAAAGATATCAAGAAAATGCGGTTCTTTTTTCCCGTCATCGAACAATCATGAGACAGGTATGGATCTCCTTAAATTGACAAGTTAAGTTTTCATAAATATATTTTTACTGTAAGATCTCAATTTAAGAAGAGACGACATCCCCCCCACCCCATCCAGACCAGCTTCAGTGGAACTTAGTGATGAATGATGCACCATGTTCCCGAAAGTATCATTTTATTTTTCATCTTTGGAAAGATCATTTTCCCCCAGATTAGTTTCTGCAAATAAAGATAGCATATGCATGTGCCTAATTTTCTTAGTCATGTATGGATGTGAGAGTTGGACCATAAAGAAAGCTGAACGCAGAATTGATGCTTTTGAACTATGGTGTTGGAAAGACTCTTGAGAGTCCCTTGGACTGCAGGAAGATCCAACCAGTTCATCCTAATGGAAATCAATCCTGAATATTACTTGGAAGGACTGATGCTGAAGCTGAAGCTCTAATTCTTTGGCCACCTGATGTGAAGAGCTGACTCACTGGAAAAGACCCTGATGCTGGGAAATATTGAGGGCAGGAGGAGAAGGGGATGACACAGGATGAGATGGTTGGATGGCATCACCGACTCTATGGACATGACTTTGAGTAAACTGGGAGTTGGTGATGGACAGGGAGGCCTGGCGTGCTGCGGTTCTTTGCGGGTCGCAAATAGTCGGACATGACTGAGCGACTGAACTGAACTGAACTGAACTGAATTTTCTTATGATTTCTTAGTTTCCTTCAAAGGGAAAGTTTTGAATGTCTTCACACAGTTACACTTATGCTATTTCAACCCAGTGAGAGTGACTCTGGAGAGGAAATCAAAGTATATGATAGTGAACCGGTTATAAAAGAACCTCATAGTCAACCAGGGGTAGTTTACCACTTGAGATAAGTGAAAATCAGTCAGAAAAGCAAGAAAGAGAAGCTAGGACACCCAAGGAGAAACTCCTCATAACCATTTCTAAACAAACAGAACTGTTGAGGTCGAAATGTGTGATTTTAGAGACCAAAGACAAGGGCTTCTTCTTACAGTTACATATGTTGATGATTGCATTCTCCCAGAGGTTGAGACCCAGAGCTGGTTTAGGAGCACATGCAGATATAGAGACTGCCACTGGTATGGATTCCTTATGACTTTACCGGGCTTCTGGACAGACTCTCTCAACGTGCCAGCGAGGAGGAGATTTCTGGGGAAACGGTTCCCATGCCTTTCCTTTGAGGGGATCTTGCTCCTATGCTTTGAAAGTTGCAGGTAGCATTTGATCGGTTTATGTATTTATGTATTAGCACATGTTTTGGCCTCAAAACGATGCCTGGGAAAAAACGTGGAGTACATTATGTTTACAGAATACTCGGAGTGATCCTCTCTGCTAACTTCTGTGCCCGTTGAGTGGTGCCAGCTTTTGAAAGGAAACTTCTGTTCTTGTCAAGCAGTGCCAAATTCATAGCTTGTGGGATTTGAGAAGTTCCTTTCTGGGATGGGATATATGGCAGTCCACTCATGCAAGACTCAATTTCTTGACTGCCTTATGTGACCCACATGTGCTTTTCAGATCGTCTTTGGAAGGGGATGACCCTGCAGTTGAAACAGGGCTAGGGAAATGAGAACCTGCTTTTAGAATACGTGGAGCTGACTATGTGGAGACAGGGCAGAGATGGCCACGTCAAGAGGTCTCATGTATGGATGCCACGGTTTCCTGTTGGAATTCCTCTATTGCTCCTGGGATACCCCACGTTTTAGAGACAACTGAGGGATTTCTGTGCGTGAATGGTGAATTTCACCATTCAGTGAGGCATATGCATTTTGTTAGGAACTCTTCATGCCTAGAGTTTTATGCTCGGCATTTGAGGCATCTTTGTCTTGTTGTTCAGTCGCTAAGTCGTGTCCGACTCTTTGCGACCCTGCGGACTACAGCATGCCAGGCCTCCTCTGTCCTTCGCTGCCTCCTGGACTTTTCTCAAACTCATGTCCACTGTGTCGGTGATGGTATCTGATCATCTAATCCTCTAGATCATCTGATCACCCCACTCTTCTCCTGCCTTCAGTCTTTCCCAGCATCAGGGTCTTTTGAAATGAGTCAGCTCTTCCCATCAGGTGGCCAAAGTATTGGAGGTTCACCATCAGTTCAGTTCAGTTCAGTCACTCAGTCGTGTCCGACTCTTTGCGACCCCATGAACCGCAGCACGCCAGGCCTCCCTGTCCATCACCAACTCCCATAGCTTACTCAAAGTCATGTCATTGAGTCAGTGATGCCATCCAACCATCTCATCCTCTCGTCCCCTTCTCCTCTCGCCTTCAATCTTTCCCAGCATCAGGGTCTTTTCCAATGAGTCAGCTCTTCACATCAGGTGACCAAAGTATTGGAGTTTCAGCTTCAGCATCAGTCCTTCCAAGGAATATTCAGAATGGATTTCCATTAGGATGGTCTGGTTGGATCTCCTTGCAGTCCAAGGGACTCTCAAGAGTCTTCTCCAACACCACAGTTCAAAATCATCAGTTCTTTGGTGCTCAGCTTTCTTTATACTCCAACTCCTTCTAATGAATATTCAGATACAGCAATCCCATCCCTCAGTAACATTTGTGGTTTTATTTGTGAGACTTGTTGATTTTATAAGCCTGACTTAATGGGATCACAGAAATGTTAACATAAATCACAAAACAAAGTAGGCATTCTTAACATTTCTAAAGAAATTAACAAGAGTAATATTTTTGAAACTTACATTGGTTGAAACACTGAGGAAATCAGTTCTTGGTTTTGCAGTTTGGAGATTCTGTGTCTCCCTTTTCGATCACATAAAAGTGAAGGGGCTTTGCAGAGTCTTCCCATGTTAAGAAAAAGAAAAAAGAAAAGAAATCCAGACCGTGAGTTTCTTGGTGTAAAGAAATCAGCCAAAAGGTTCTCGCATTTTGTTTATGGGTCCCTTCTTGGGAGCCTGTGAAGTTTCTTTTACTGCTGACATTTGGAGTCTGGCAATGGGCTGGTTGACACCTTGGGCAGAGAAAGACCGCAGGCAGCCTTGCAGGGCAGAACTTAGGTTGGGTGGGAGGTTGTGGGGGGTGGGGAGGGTTGGGGTGGCTCCTTGTGAGGCCGGCTGGCCTGCCTGCCTGGGGGTGTCAGGCTCAACCCAGCATCCTCCACACTCCGTTTGCCCTGCTGGTCACGTTCCCCAGGCACCTACACTTCTGGCCCATCCGTCTCACTGAAACACTGGCGACTCTCAGCCTGGAAGATGGATTAAGTGTCATCATCTCTGTGGCGATCGGGGTAAGGATCCCACCACCGTCATTTCAAAACGTGAGCTAACTTTATCTGACGCTTCAAGGTGGAACAGAACTCACTGTCCATTTCTTTATTTTTTTTTTTTTTTACATTTGTATGTATTTAATTTTTGGCTGGTCTGAATCTTCATTGCTGCATGTGTGCTTTCTCTAGTGGTGTGTAGGCTTCTCATTGCGGTTGTGGTCCAGTGGTTGTGGTCCCTGGTCGGGGTGGACCACAATTCTCCAACCTCTCTTGTTGTGAAACACGGGCTCAATAGTTGAGTCACACGGGGCCAGTGGTCCCCTGGGCATGTGGAATCCCCCCGGGCATGTGGAATCCCCCGGACCAGGGATCAAACCCGTGCTCCCTGCATTGGCAGGCGGAATCTTAACCACTGAGCCACTAGTGAAGTCCCACTGTCCATTTCTTATCCCTCTTGGAATGCAGACATAGAAGAGCATGCTCTGGAGACAGGACTTGTCAAGGGTACCACAGCAGAGCCCCTGAGACCCACCCGTAAGGGGGCATCACTGCCCGTGGCATCCTCGGTCTGGAGCGTCTGGCGTGTCTCCAGGCTGCTCTGACTCTTTGTATGAACCGGGGTTTCTGTTTTGGACAGTGTTTGGAAAACCTCCCCAGCCCTGTCCGCCAGAGACGTTGCTTTTCCGTGAAGACTGTCGTCATGGTGAGCAGAAACGCGTGCAACTGCCAAGTTCCATGGTCCCCAGCGTCGTTTTTGAAGCGCCGTCAGGTCGTGTGACATCTCTTGTCAGTTTCTGAAAAAGAACAGCAGAGCATCATTCTTTATGATGTCAGTGAACGCAGAGAAGAGCCAAGTTCAGTGTTCACGCCAGTTTTTTAAAGGACAAGAGATTGGTGGTAGGTGGTTTGCTCTGTTTAGTCACTCAGGCATGTCTGACTTTTTGCGACCCCATGGACTGTAGCCCACCAGGCTCCTCTGTCCATGGGATTCTCCTAGGCAAGCATACTGGAGTGGGTTGTCACTTCTTGCGACCCCATAGACTGCAGCCCACCAGGCTCCTCTGTCCATGGGATTCTCCAGGCAAGAATACTGGAGTGGGTCACCATGCCCTCCTCCAGGGGCTCTCTCTGGCCTACGGATCGAACCTGCGTCTCCAATGTGGACAGGTAGATTCTTTACCACTGAGCCACCTGGCTGGTTTTGCAAGAAGCATTAAGTAAGCATTTGCCTCATTAATGCCCCAAGCTGAATGGATGATGGTGGTGCAGTAAAAAAAAACAATTAAATATGAGTTTTGTCTTAAAATGATGTTCCATCACATTCATGTTGGACCACAAGGGAAGTCCTATTATTTTTATGTTGAAGGACATCTAAGGTAACAAGTGATTTCAGTGTTAAAAAAATAGCCACATGGTTCTGTTTTATTGTGTAATGTATGTAATAAAGTTGAATACAGCAATTCTCCACAGTAAGTAATATTTATTTAGTTCTGTGCTTACATAGCCGGGCCTCCCTGGTGTCTCAGATGGTAGAGAATCTGCCGGCAATACAGGAGATCCCGGTTTGATCCCGGGGTCAGAAAGATTCCCCTGGAGAAGGACATGGCAACCCACTCCAGTATTCTTGCCTGAAGAGTCCCATGGATGGAGGAGCCCGGAGTCAGTGGGATCACAAGAGAATCAGACACGACTGAACGATTAACACTTTCACTTTTCACTTTACCTCGATGAACCTCTAACTTCTCTGGTTCTATTATTTTAGTAGGTCTTCCTTATTTTTATGTCACCTGGAGCAATTCAGAAAACCCCCTGTTCACAGTCTTTTTTTTTTTTTTGCCTCCGGGAAGAAGACTGGGAAGGTCCATGGTTCTCTCCTGCTCTGAGCAACCAGCCACCCTCTGGGTGAGGACTTTATTCCCGCTATGCTCAGGATATGACTGGTGTTCACGTTGAAGGGCCCAGATGATGAATTAACAGGCTGCTCAGCCCTGTCGTGGGCCGGTTGAGGGTGAAGCCGTCTAGCTCTCTCGGTTCTCATCCAGGTGCCAGGAGATAAGCCCCGGAGCCCAGCTGTATCCAGGCTTGTTAGCAATGCCTGACTCCCACACTGGGAGTAAGGACACCCCGGAGCCCGACATGGATGAGCAGCTGACCCCCAGTCACTCGTCGGGGAGTGCTGTGGCGTCATGAGACACTTCCCACTGCTTCTGGCCAAGCCTAAACACACCGTTCATTGGAGCTGGGCTGATGGATTTCAAATTTTTTTACACACAGTTTAGGGCAGCAGGTGGATCCTGCATATATCCTTCAATTTAGCTGCACCCACCAGGGAGAGCCTGGCATTTTCATCTTGTAAAGCAGGTTTCAAACTCTCCTTGGCATTGTCAATGAGGTGGGTCCAAGTTTAAATTTTCTCTAAGGTCCAGGGAACCATATGATGCAAATAGGACTCTGTGTGTGTGTGTGTGTGTGGTTTCTCTGCAGAAGTGATTATTTTAATCCATTCAAGGAAATTAGTTTGTCATTGGATTTTTTTTGAATGGCCTTTCATACAAACATAGTTGGTGATGGGGAAGCTGCTCAGTCGTGTCCGACTCTTGGAGACCCCGTGGACTGTAGCCCACTGGGCTCCTCCGTCCATGGGGATTCTCCAGGCCAAGGATACTGGAGTGGTTTGCCGTGTCATCCTCCAGGGGATCTTCTCGACCCAGGGATGGAACCTGGGTCTCCTGCATTGCTGGCGGATTCTTTACCACACATAGTATATAAACACATAATGTGTATCGTCATAATATCGACTAGGGGCACATGTTGCTTTACTTGAGGAAAGGTTGGTTTTCATGAGCATGCAGAAGTCTTTCCTAAATCAGAGGAACACACGTAACATCCCGGCCCCGCACTAAGGTTCACAACCACGTTCTCTTTTTTCTCTCTTTACAAATTAGCAGGAAATTACTGTTCAGAAGATTAATTTAGCCCTGTGTCCCTCAGCAACAACCAGAGGGGAAATGTAATTTGCACCTTTCTACAAATAGCCTCTTATCTGATCTCTGCATGCCTTGACCCACTTTTCTGGGGGAAAAAATATATATGTATATATTTGAATGTTAAATATTTAAATTAAGCCATTTCCCTTCATGGAGATGAAGATATCTTTCCTTGAAGTAGATTATTTGACCTTGTATACATGCCTCAAATTGGAAATATTAGTGAGAGTCTGGTGTTTAACCTCTGTGTTCTGGAATTGAGAGTGTCTCCCACGTAACAGGTAGCTTGACTGTTGTTACTGTTCAGTCGCTCAGTCCTGTCTGACTTTTTGTGACCCCATGGACTGCAGCACGCCAGGCTTCCCTGTCCTTCACTGTCTCCCGGAGCTTGCTCAAACTCATTGAGTCGGTGATGCCATCCAATCATCTCATCATCTGTCATCCCCTTCTCCTCCCGTCTTCCATCTTTCCCAGCATCAGGATCTTTTCCAGTGATTCAGTTCTTTGCATCAGGTGTCCAAAGTACTGTAGCTTCAGCTTCAGCATCAGTCCTTCCAAGAATATTCATGACTGATGTCCTTTAGGATGGGCTGGTTG
Source organism: Hydropotes inermis (assembly GCA_020226075.1). NCBI lineage: Eukaryota > Metazoa > Chordata > Mammalia > Artiodactyla > Cervidae > Hydropotes > Hydropotes inermis. Next base: position 127,968,261 of record CM035303.1, read on the forward strand.
GCTCTCCTTGCAGTCTGAGGGACTCTCAGGAGTCTTCTCCAGCACCACAGTTGGAAAGCATCAGTCCTTTGGTGCTCAGCCTTCTGAATGGTCCAAGCCTCACATCCATACGTGCTCTTCCTTGTTGGGCAAGGAGGGCTGGACCACTTGGAACCTCTCTCTTGGACATGGCAGACTGAGCTCGTAGGCAGAGACGTCTGAGGTCTCCGGCTCAGAAGGTGGGACGAGAGACGTGACATTGTCTTTTCCGTGACTGCAGGCTGGTTTGCAGCTCCCTAGGAGGACCCCTGGGTGGTTGCCCTGTGTGTGCGTGGAGAGAGTGTCCATCACTGCTTCCTCAACGTGGTGACTTCATGAGCACTGTTGTGTTGATGAAGGCGGGCAGGGACTTAGCATCATGAACGGTTAGGGCAGTGTCCCCAGAGGGCGGGGCCAGAGGCTGAGTCCGCCTCGGGTGTGATTCCCCCTCTGCACACTCATCACCTTTCTCTCCCTGCTCCCGGCAGTTGCCAGCACCTGGCTGGTGTGTGGGCTCAAACACCCTCCACTGTGTACGCTTAGTCGTTCAGTCGTATCCAACTCTTGCCACCCAATTGACTGTAACCCGCCAGGCTCCTCTGTCCGTGGGATTCTCCAGGCATGGATACTGGAGTGGGTTGCCATTTCCTTCTCCAGGGGATCTTCCCGACCCAGGGATCAAATCCGGGGGGTCTCCTGCCTTGCAGGCAGATTCTTTACTGACTGAGCTATGTGGGAAGCCCCCAGGAAGGCTTGAATCTCTTACCAGAAAAGTGTAAGCTCACTTTCCCCTTCATTTTAGACTTGAATTTTCTCAGATACATCCTGGGATTTGGAGGGAAAGGGTCAGCAGCCGATGAGAGCGTCTGATGGGGTAGGGCTTGGTGGAGGAATATGGACGGAGTTGATGTTCACAGATCTGCACCCATGGGCGATGGCTGGAGTTTCAGTTCTCTTCACATGTCTGGTTGCCCTGGAGCAGGATGTATTTTCTCCCAGAATGCTCCTCCTGTGAGCACTTCGGCGTGCTTGTCTGGGGTGGGTAGTGGAAAGTGGATTGCCGGCATGCGGTGATGGTGTCAGCTCTTGGCTATGATCCCAGGACTCCGAAGGTGGAACGGAGCCCCCGAGGGTCGAATTTTCCAGTTATCAAGATGTCTGGAGGCTGGGAGGAAATACCGCCTTGAAGGGCACTTCTCACAAGCGATGCCAATCTCCGCGTCTTGGAGAGACGCCACGGTTTCATTCACTACAAAACCAGCTTGTCTGCGGTTCCCTCCTGGCCACCGCAGAATGTACAGCATTCACTTTCAAGGTCACTCACCGTGTCGCAGACAACCGGTGCGCACACTCCTAAATTCCTAAATTCTTACACTCCTTCTCTCTAATGGATGTGGGACCCTAAGGAAAGCTGAGCGCTGCAGAATTGATGCTTTTGAACTGTGGACCAGGGACTGGTCCAGGGGATACAGAGCTCCCAGGGTGAGCTGCGTGAACAGGGTGCAGGCAGGTCGTTCACTGGGGTGAAAGAGAAAGGTGGGTGCCTTGTGTAGCAGTGGGCAGGACCAGGAGGTGTCTCTTTGTCCCCGTGGTATTGAGCAGAAAATCGAGGCAGGGAACCGCTACGTAAGTTGCCAGGTTCACATGGTGTCTCACAGTGGGGCTTTCTTACCGCCTGAAAGCCTGTGTTCTTCACCAGCACTGCTGGGTCTAGACTGTACTGCTGGCAGGAGCCTCCTTGCTATAGTATTATTGTCGTTCAGTCGCTCGGTCGTGTCTGACTCTTTGGTGACTGTATGGACTGTAGCCCGCCAGGCTCCTCTGTCCTGGATTCTGCAGGCAAGAATGCTAGGATGCGTTGCCATTTCCCCCTCCAGATTTTCCTGGAAAGTGAAAGTGAAGTCGCTCAGTCATGTCTGACTCTTTGCGACCCCATGGACTGTAGCCTGCCAGGCTCCTCCATCCGTGGGATTTTCCAGGCAAGAGTACTGGAGTGGGTTGGGGGATCAAAGCCATGTCTCCTGCATGGGCGGGTGAGTTCTCTACCGCTGAATCACCGGGGAAACCCTGCTAGAGTGTAAGGAGTGAGGGGTGGTTCTTCCCCTTGGAGGCAATTGCAGAAATGCACCAAGAGGTCTTAGGAAGGTGCTGGGAATACGGAGGACGTGGGTTAGGTGTTGCTGACCTACATCCTACAGGCCTCTTTCAGCACCTGGGTTCCTCACGTCTGTTCCCTTCATCACATGTGCTGCTCTTGAGGGGAAGGACCATGTTGGGGAAGGGACGTATTGGTGTCCATGATCGCTGGCTTCGGTATCAATTCTCAGATTCTGCAAAACCGAGGGAACCTACCTCCGAGTCATGCCGACCCCACTGATGTTACTGGACTGGGCTGAATGATGCCTGCAGATTAAAACCACGCTCTCTCCTTCCTCCTGGCTGGGGAAGTTCGTACAGGTGAGCAACTTGCTTTGTGCCCGCCAGGGCGCTGCTGTGTTGATGCTACTGAAAGGGGGGCTTCCCTGGTGGCTCAGACGGTAAAGAATCTGCCTGCCAGGCAGGAGACCTTGGTTCGATCCCTGGCCGAAGGGAAGATGCCCTGGAGGAGGGAATGGCAACCCACTCCTGTGTTTTTGCCTGGAGAATCCCATGGGCGGAGGAGCCTGGTAGGTCTCAAAGAGTCAGACACGACCGAGCGACTAACACTGTGATATAAAAGTAAATGGTTCTGAGGTCTCGGATTCTTTCCAGAAGTGAGAGTTCTGCCCATGGGAATTTGATACAGATTTGAGCAGGACTGGCCATGTTCCAGTTCCTGCCGTCGCATGGGGTGGAGTGATGAACTTGACACCTTTTTCCCTAAAGTGCCAGAGAGCAGAGAGGTGGGGCTTTGTGGGGCCAAATGCCCCGTAGCACCGACTCAGTCCTGCCCTCCTGGGAGCAGCTGAGGGCAGCGGGCATTGCGTGGCTCGTGTGGCTGTCCCACCTGGGTTCTGGGCATTGACGTGGGATTTCCACGTAACTGTCCGATACTGTGAAACTCTTGTTCTTCTTGTGATCTCTTTCAACCATTCTCTTTATTTTAAAACTTAATTTGTTTCTTGAATTAACTTGTGTTTTAAATTAATGTATGCATGGAATCTAATTATTAATGAAATTCCTTACATCTAAGTAATTTGTTTTAGTTTGTTTTTAAAATTAGTTTTGTAAATTGACTTTCTTTTTAAAATTAAGTTTTAAAATGAAATAAATTTAATTATATGAAATACATTATTTCATATAATTTCATATTAATTATATAAATACATTATTTCATATAATTTCATATTAATTATATGAAATACATTATCTCATATAATTCCATATTAATTTATATGAAATATACTATTTCATATAATTTCATATTAATTCATAATATGAATTTCATTCATATTACATAAATATAATTTTTATAATATATAAATTTAAAAAATCATGGTGAGGGTTTTCCAGGTAGCCCTAGATGTAAGGAATTCGCCTGCCAGTGTAGGAGGCAAAGGTTGGATCCCTGATCCGGGAGGATCCCACGCGCCGGGGAGCAGCCGACAGTCCTTCCATCACAACTGCTGAGCCCCTCTGCCCTGAAACCCGCGCTCCACCGCAAGAGAAAGCCACCACAATGAGACGCCCACCCACCACAGCTAGACAAAGGCCCACACAGCTGTGAAGACCAGCGGAGACAAAAGTAAAAATAAATTTTAAAAAATTATTTTTAAAAAATTGCAGTTAGATCGTGGACTGCAGAGAAAGAGGTGTCAGGCTAGTGTGGCCCGAACTTGCCAAGCCCTGAATGAGCACACCAGCCCCTGGTTTAAGGAGCTTCTTGAGGATTCTGGGGGTGTCATCAACAAGGAGATGAGTCAGGCCAGCCCCCTGGAGCAAGCTCTGTAGTCATGGGACACAGATGAGCTCAGGCCAGATGGCCTGCTGGCTCAGGCCCGGGGCTACGTTCTGCTACTGGACAGAAGTTAAAGGCTTTCTGTGTTCAGTTCTTTAAAAATCTGCTTACAGTTCCTGTACGTGGTGGATTCGTGCAGTCGCTCAGTCATGTCCGACTCTTTGCCACCCCATGGACTGTAGCCCGCCAGGCTCCTCCGTCCACAGGCTTCTCCAGGCAAGAGTGCTGGAGTGGGTTGCCATTTCCTTCTCCAGGGGATCTTCCCGACCCAGGGATCAAACCCGAGTCTCACACCCTGCAGGCAGGCTCTTTACCATCTGACCCACTGGGTGGATTAAATGCAGATAAAAAGCAAGAAGCAGGAATAGCAACTCTTGTCTTTTGCTCAACAGGGACTTTTTGTCATTGTAGTAGATCTATAGCAAGAGATCAGACATATATTTTGTTGTTGTTCAGTCGCTCTGTCGTGTTTGACTCTTTGCAACTCCATGGACCACAGCACAACTATCTCCCTGAGTTTCATCATCTCCCAGAGCTCGCTCAAACTCAAGTCCCTTGAGGCGGTGATGCCATCCAACCATCTCATCCTCTGGCTCCCCCTTCTCCTCCTGCCCTCAGCCTTTCCCAGCATCAGGGTCTTTCCCAATCAGTCAGTACTTCGCATCAGGTGGCCAAAATATTGGAGTGTCAGCTTCAACATCAGTTCTTCCAGTGAATATTCAGGGTTGATTTCCTTTAGGATGGACCGGTTGGACCTCCTTGCAGTCCAACGGACTCTCAAGAGTCTTCTCCAGCACCATAGTTCGAAAGCATCAAACATGGACTTTTTTTTTTTTTTTTTTTTGGTCTTCACCATGGTGAATTTGTAGCCAAAGGTCAGAAATATATGTTGTTGCTGTTGGGCAAATGGCATAGAGACCGACCTTCACCAGGACCACAGCTGTTCTTTCTTTTATGGGGATTACATTGATATTTCCTGCTAGCAGAGGACAGATTTCTTTGTAGGGGGAGTTGTTTTCAGTGTTGTTGAATGTCGTTTGTAAATATCTAAATGCCAATACCAGCATCCTGTACCAGGAACCTCTGCCTCCCTTGATGCAGACCAATGATGGGAAACACACAAGGTCAGTTTCAAGGGCACACGGCTGGCAAAAGAGGTGTCGGCTCTGGCCCTGGGCCTGGATGGTTTGGCCTCGAACGTGAGACCAGAGACGGTCTGAGGCCAAAGCTGAAATGCGAAGTCTTGAATTTCATCCCACTGAGGCCAGTGCCCAGGGAGCCAGCTGAGAAGTCCCCTTGGAAGCTGAGCCGTGTCTATTTTGGTGCCCACTGAATCGCCCAGCACCTGGCACCCTGCTTGGCACTCACTAGTTCAGCTGGAGAACAAAGACTCGGTCCCATATCTGTTCATTCCTCACTGCTGCTTTGAATGTGTATGGAGTGCCTACTCTTTGCCTGAGACTGTACAGGAGTCTGGTGATTCTAAAATGAAAGTGTTGCACACACTCCACATCCTCACGGCGGACCATCTAGGGTAGAGGAGAAACAGGACATGCGAGAAGCAAATCTAAATTAACAGCAGGTGGTGAGGAGAGCAAGCAAGAATGCTGAAGGCAGATTTGGGGGAGAGACGGAGTTTGGGGAAGGGAGTGTTCATTTAGCAAAAGGCTCCTGCTAAGCACATTTCTCTCAGTTGTATCTGACTCTTTGTGACTCTATAGATGTAGCCCGCCAGGCTCCTCTGTCCATGGGATTCTCCAAGCAAGAATACTGGAGTGGGTAGCCTTTCCCTGTCCAGGGGATCTTCCCGACCCAGGGATGGAACCCAGGTCTCCTGCATTGGCAGGTAGATTCCTTACCACCTGAGCTATGGGCTCCCTAAACACTTTTCATATCTGTGTCTCTGGAGGAAGTCATGGAGAGAAGGTACATGTTTGGGATGGATTTTGAAGGTGTAGTTGCCAAGAACTGTGATGGGTGGGGTCGCAGTTGGGAGCTGAGAGAGCAGGGCATCCAGGATGACTCCAACGATGGAGCAGTGACTTCACCTGCTGGGTGGACACCATGAGATCATCACCTGGGTACTTCCTTTCCACCCGGGAGCACAACTCAGCCAAGTGATGGTGGGTTCAGGTGGACGTGTCCACACAGGGCTGTATCGTGATCTTGGTCTCTTCCCTCTTCCTCAAAATCCCCAAACCCAGAAGACGTCTGATGAAGAGATATGCATGCATGCCCAGTCAGTCATGTCTGACTCTTGAGGCCCCATGAACTGTTGCCCACCACGCTCCTCTGTCCATGGGATCCCCCAAGCAAGAATACTGGAGTGGGTTGCCGTTCCCTTCTCCAGGGGGTCTTTCTGACCGTGGGCATTGGTCCCACACCTCCTGCATTGGCAGGTGGATTCTTCACCACTGAGCCACCAGGGAAGCCTTCCCTGTGGTGTAAGTTCTGTCACCAGAAGGGGCTCCTCATGGACGGTATCAGGACGTTCTCTTTGGTATCTGTGTTGAGAGCAATTGTTCCTGCAGCCTACTTGCTTGTGACCTCTGCAGACTTGAATCGTGTAGACTGATCAGGGTCTCCTTTTCCTGTTGGCTGGTCACAAGCTGAGACCAGTATTTGTGTTAAGACCCCCACAGGGTGTAATCTGTTATCAGATTATTGATTCCTCATCCTGTCCTTATTTCCCCTTGTTGTTCAGTTGCTCAATCGTGTCCAACTCTGCAACCCCATGGACCGCAGCACTCCAGGCCTCCCTGTCCATCACCAACTCCCAGAGTTTACGCAAACTCCTGTCCATTGAGTCAGTGATGCTGTCCAATGATCTCACCTTCTGAAATCCCCTTCTGTCTTTCCCAGCATCCGGATCTTTCCCAATGAGTTGGCTCTTTGAATCAGGTGGCCAAAGTACTGGAGTTTCCAGCTTCAGCATCAGTCCTTCCAATGAGTATTCAAGACTGATTTCCTTTAGGATGGACTGGTTGGATCTCCTGGCAGTCCACGGGACTCTCAAGAGTCTTCTCCAGCACCACAGTTCAAAAACATCAGGTCTTTGGTGCTCAGCTTTCTTTATGGTTCATTTCCTCTTATCTCTTCTCATTGTCTTCCAATGTAGGTCATTTTTCTATCTTTTTTGAATAAGTGTATAATTGAAAATCATTCCTAAAAAGAAAGTCCGAGGCTCTGATGTACCCCAGGTCGCCGCTGGTGGCCCATGCCCGTCGTCTGTGGATACTGTCCACCGTGTCTGTCCTCACGTTGCAGCCTGGCCCCGACCCCCAATCCCTTGCCTCACTAACTACAATGGAACCTTTAGGACAGGAAATGCAATTCCAGCTGAACTACTGGTTTGACAGGCGTTTATTTCTCATAGATAAGAGCAGAGCCATCTCAGTACTTTTCCCTCTGTGCGGTTCTCCAATCTGAAGTGTTTTTATTGAATGACCTTGTGGGAAGCCGGTGCAGAAATCTCAGCTGGGGAAATTGTTTCTTGATTTAATATCATTTTAAATGGTTTTTAGAACACCCACTTGCGTAGTCCACAAATCAGCAGCCCGTCCACTCTTGTTTTAAAAAAATCTGATAAAAAATGAATGTCAGGCCACTTGGCCACCTAGTAGATGAGAATGTGGTCCTGGAAAAGGATTTCTCTATAATTCCTGCCGAGTAATCTTCTCTTCGCCCTAGAGTTCTATCACCTTGCCACTCTCTGGCGAATTTTATTTCATGTGTTCTCCCCCCAGTTCAAGGCGTTAATGTATTCTGGGGTCCTTTTCATGGCCAGAGTGCTATTGGAGGGCCCTGGAAAGCGATTTGCATTGGTTTGAAGACAGAGGGCGTGAGAAGGCCGTCTGCTTTTGAGCAGGCTACGTGTTTTGCGGTTTGAGAGGTGGTCGGGCCACCTCCGAGCATCTCCGAGTCCCTCGGGTGGGCTGGGAAGGACCCCCGTGCCCAGCCACCCCGCGCCAGCCGCCCCAGCATTCCCAGGGTAGGCGGCGCGGGGCTGTGTGTCCTGGCCGGGCCATTTCTTCCCAGTCATCTGTCCAGTATGCAGAGGCTGCTGCTTTCTTTCAGGTGTCAATGCCGATCAAAGCCACCCCGGGGACATTTGCATGAGAATCTGTGGAATGATTCATTAGCAATGGTCATTAGCGATTTTCCTTTTAGGGCTTTGAAATGTCTTCCATTGATAAACTAGTGCTGTTAAGCCTTGACGCCCTTTTCACAGAGTTTTCACCCAGTCCTCCCTCTGTGATTACAAATTGCATCCCCCCTCAGCCCTCCCGTCTGTCTGTACCTCTCCCTGGACTTGGCCCTGTGGTTAAAAGGACAGGATCCTTCCTGAAGGTACCAGTTGCCATCATCAGACTGTGTCCGATAAGAGGGTGTCTTCCATCCACTCTTGTTGGCTGTCTCTTTTCTTTATTGTGTATGTAATCGTGCGTTTGGGTTCCCAGGTGGTTCAGATGGTAAAGAATCTGCTCGCAATGCCAGAGAGACCGCAGTTTGATCCCTGGGTCAGGGAGATCCCCTGGAGAAAGGAACGGCAACCCACTCCAGTATTCTTGCCTGGAGAATCCCATGGACAGATGAGCCTGGTGGGCTACAGTCTATGGGGTCAGAAAGAGTTGTATAAGACTGAGTGTCTCTCTCTCTCTCTCACACACACACACACATGAACACACACACGCACACACGCATACACACACAGTTGTCCTATTTACCCCATCTTCTGGTTGCCTCTCCGTTCTGACGGGGTTATTCTGTCCTTTCAAGTAGAACGTGATCTGACACCCTCTGATTCTCATGTGTCCCTTCGTGATCGTTCAGGAGACCTGGAGGGTGTTTTTATAAAAGGACACGTGGACAGGGCCGAAGCGGACAGAGGGAACAGTTTCACACCCAGGACAGACCCTGGAGACCTCCGTCCTCTGGAAGACGTGGTAGCATGTCTCCACGCGGGGACCGTGGCAGAATGCCCTGGCAGCTGTCATGGGCAGCAGATCAAACTTGATACCGACCGACCCTTTGCCAGAAATAAAGCCTGTCCCCACCATGTGATGGAGCTGTGTCAAACAGAAGTCATCTTGCAGTTTCTTGTTGTTCAGCCGCTCAGTCGTGTCTGACTCTTTGTGACCCCGTGGACCGCAGCACGCCAGGCCTCCCTGTCCGTCACCAACTCCCGGAGTTTACTCAGACTCATGTCCATCGAGTCGGTGAGGCCATCCAACCATCTCATCTTCTGTTGTCCCCTTCTCCTCCCACCTTCAATCTTTCCCAGCATCAGGGTGTTTTCAGGTGAGTAAGTTCTTTGCATCAGGTGGCCAAAGTTTTGGAGTTTCAGGTCCAGCATTAGCCCTTCCAACGAAAGTTCAGGGTTGTTTTCCTTCAGGATGGACTGGTTTGATCTCCTTCTATAGTTAAGAGAAATAAATGAAGATTTGTTAGTTATGTAAATTTTGTACATGGATTTCTTCCAGGGCTTTGAGAGGGCTCGTGGTGGGTGAGGCGCCCTGAGCTTTGAGCTTCAGGCGCACCCTGGGGAATTTGCTTAAGCACCTGGAGAATGAGGGCTGTCCTGAGAAGGCATACCTCAGAAATGACTGGTTCTTGCGGGAGCCCCGCTTTGCGCTGGGGAAAGCCAAGATGCGTCACCGACTCAACGGACATGAGTTGGAGCAAGCTCCGGGAGCTGGTGATGGACAGGGAGGCCTGGCGTCCTGCGGTCCCTGGGGTGGCAAAGAGTCGGACACGGCTGAGCGGCTGAACAACAACCTGAGCATTGCTGTGCGTGGCAAGTTTTACACCGTAGGACTTGGTCCTGCGCTGGTCCGGGGCGCCAGAGTGTGATGGCTGCCTTCATTGCTGGGATGCCTGCTGCTTAAGCAGAGCGCATCTGAGGATGAAGAGAAGAAGTCTTCTCTTTGTGAGCACAAGAGAAGAGGCTGCTGGGGCCGTGGCAGAGGTCAAGTGAAGGGTGAGACACGCATGGGCTCAGGTAGATGCTCTTCCTGGTGGCCGAGTAAGCACTGGTGGGCCTCATGAGCATTTGGAGGCCGGGGGGAGACGTTGGCAGGCAGGTTAGGAGACGAGTCATCCAGTCCTGTGATTGTCAAGAGACCATCATTTGTCCCGAGACCACATGTTGCCTTGAGTTCCTCACACGTGTCAGTTCCCTGGGCCATCAAGTCCTCAGCAGGAAACTGGGGTCCCATAGACTATTTTGGATCGTTCCCGTGACTTGGGAACTCTTCCTCTTTATTTTCTCCATCTCACGTGTGGTTCTGATGATCCCAGCCATGTCTCATCCCGCCAGACACGTTGGGATCATTTGGATTTTGTGCTTTATAAAGTGTCTTGGAGTTAAGGATGAGCCCCTGTGTAAATTCACCCGGGTGCCCAAGTAATTCGGCTGTCCTTCCTGGGAGAGACGTTCGCTGGGGCAGAATAGCGTTTTTGCTCGTGGATTTTCATGTCTTTAAACCTTTCTCTGTTGGAACCCTTTTAAGGACATATCTGGTGATAACAGAGAGTTTGGAGGAGACGTGGACGACGCAGAATGACAGAGGATGAGATGGTTGGATGGCATCACCGACTCTATAGACTCGAGTCTGAGCAAGCTCCGGGAGCTGGTGATGGACAGGGAGGCCTGGCTGCTGCGGTCCATGGGGTCGCAGAGTCAGACACGTCTGAGCGACTGAACTGAACTGGTGATAAAGGCAACGCTGACTTGAGACATGGCCACTCCTTGCTGGGTTCTCTATGTTGAAGGAAGATGTCCAGTCATGGGTTCAGTTTGTACTTATTAAACAGGTCTTGTATGACATCCTTTAAAAGACCATACCCCCATTGGTCTATAAGCATATGTTTAAACAAGCTATCACATTTTAAAGATATAATTAAAAACTAAATGATCTTATGTTAAAATGGACTGTTCAATAACATACTCTGGAAATGAAATTAACAGGTAAGTTAATAAGGAAATGAGCGTGTATGTTAAAACTGTCTGATGAGTAACTCTGGTCCTTTTAGAGATTCCTAAGAGTACTTCCCTGGTAGCTCAGTCGGTAAAAGAGTCTGCCTGCAATGAAGGAGACCTGGGTTCGATCCCTGGGTCAGGAAGATCCCCTGGAGAAGGAAATGGCAACCCACTCCAGTATTCTTGCCTGGAAAATCCCATGGACCGAGGAGCCTGGCAGTCTACAGTCCGTGGGGTCAGGACTGAGCGATTTCACTACTAAGAGTACTCTGGATGATCTGGAGGAGTGGAATGGGGGTGGTGGGAGGGAACTCAAGACAGAGGGAATATATGTGTACATATAGCTGGTTCACTTTGTCATACAGAAGAAAGTAACACAACATTGTAAAGTCATTGTACTCCAATGAAAAGTAATTTAGAAACATCAGGTTGTTAATAAAAATAGAGTAGCAAGTGTCTATGGTGCTTTAGTTTTGTAAAGTGACAGTATATTGCGACCTCGTGGAGTGTAGCCCGCCAGGCTTCTCTGTCTGTGGGACTCTCCAGGCAAGAATACTGGAGTGGGTTGCCATGCCCTCCTGCAGGAGGTCTTCCCAACCCAAGGATCAAATCTGGGTCTCCTGCATTGAAGGCAGACTCTTTACTGTCTGAGCCACGAAGGAAGCTCAAAGAATATAATGTTAATACATATTTAAGAAGTTTTTTTTTTCAGCTTGCCTTAGGTATAGCAAAATGATTAAAAAAAAAAAAGCAACTTTCCCACTTTTGAATTATTTTGCTTATTTTAGATTCCAGACTTACAGTCAATAGTAGCTTAGTTTGAATGTTTGTTGACTATTTTCTTTTAGCAATTGCTTGACCTGATTAAATTTGTTTCCTTTGTTTTAGAATTCTCTTTATATAATTATCTTAATATATTGTATTGATCCACTTTCAAAGAAACATTCAAAGTATTTCCCACTCTGAAGGTTAACCCAAGAAGCATTATTTTAATCGGCTCGTCTAACAGTTTATGACATCATTACAATTTAATGAACTTCACGGGGTTTCCGATGCTTCGTACTATGGAATTGGAAAGTTTTGATGGTATTTGTTGCCCTCAATTAGTCGGCTGAGTGGAACAGAACACAGTGCCCAAATGAGACGCAATCAAAATGTGTACCTTTAAAGCACTCCTTTGGCTCATCTGAGTAGAGTAAGGGAATTTCAATAATGTTAACGATTCACTTTTCCCCAAGCCCTTCATCTTCCTGGAGTTCTTAGGCCTTTTCTCAACAATGTGGAATATAGTAGCTCTGCTTGCTTACTGCTTACAGATAAGAGGGAATGTATTCCTTCTCTTGGAGACTAACAGTTGTGACTTCTTTACATAAAAGTTTCAAAAGTGCCCCAGGAACATTAATCGAGACAGCCTTGATTTGTTTCGGTTCAGTCGATCGTGTCTGACTCTTTGCAGCCCCATGGACTGCAGCATGCCAAGCCTGTCCATCCCCAGCTCCCGGAGCTTGCTCAGAGTCATGTCCACAGTCGGTGATGCCATCCAACCATCTCATCCTCTGTCGTGTCCTTCTGCCTTCAATATTTCCCAGCGCCAGGGTCTTTTCCAGTGAATCAGTTCTTTGCGCCAGGTGGCCAAAGTACTGGAGTTTCAGCTTCAGCATCAGTCCTTCCAATGAATATTCAGGACTGATTTCGCAAAGAGTCGGACAAGACTGAGCGACTGAACTGAACTGATCTGAGCATCTCAGGATGGTTCATCACTTTGCTACACTGATGGGAAAAGAGTCCAAGGATTTAAGGTTGTAAAGGCAGCTTCTATTTTGTTTCATTGTAATGACCTTTTCCCAGATACCATATTGCAATGTCAGGAATCCATGAATGAGTGCTGCGTCTTGGCATTGTTATGTCTAGAATTTCTTTTTCAACAGGCCATTTCATTTTCAAGAGGTCATTTTTTTCTAGGTGAAAAACAAATAGAAAAAAATGTTTCGACTGCCCTGTAGAACTTAAGCTAATGCTGTTATTGTCTAGCATTTCCTAGATTTATTGCTGGAGGGTGGTTAAATATGTTGCATGGGGAAAAAAGCTATTCCAAAGTTAACATGGAAGTGGAAACATTTAAAGATGTTAATCCCACTTAAAATTTTTAATCTCACTTAAAATTTTTTATTTGTTTATTTTAGGCTGCTCTGGGGTCTCCTTTGCTGTTCGGGGTTTCTCTGGTTGTGACAAGCGGGAGATAGCTTCTAGTTTTGGTGTGTGAGCTTCTCATTTCAGTGGCTCCTCTTGTTTCAAAGCACGGACCCCAGAGTGATTCTGGCCCGAAAGCTAAGTTGCTCTGCAACATGTGGGCTGTTCCCAGACCAGGGATTGAGCCCACTTCCCCTGCATTGGCAGGCAGATTCTTTACCACGGAACCACCAGAGGAGTCTCCAAAAGAGCCCCAGTTTTGTGTGGCCAGGGTTCCTTCTGGACTGGGTGTGACCTGAAGGCACGGTTATCACTTGGGCCGTGGTCCTCAACTGCAGCCTCACCCAGGAGTTGACACCTCTCCCGGGGTGCTCCTTCAGGCTGAACCCCAGTCGTGGGGAGGTGTGGGGATGGGAGGACCACGCCCACACAGTGAAAAAGACTGAGGTACCTGTTCAGTCCACTGAAGGGAACGGAGGTGGCTGACGACGTGAATCTGTTCGAAATGGGACAAACAGCACTACAGTTTTTTTGTTTTTTAATTTGTTTTTTTAATTGAAGGATTATTGCTCTACAGAATTTTGCTGTTTTCTGGCAAACCTCAACCTATATGACCTTCATGTTCAATTATTAGTCAATAGAAATTATATACTGGTGAATTTATGAGCACAGTTTTTAAGAAGTAGTAGCATTATTGAGATATAATTCACACACCATGCAGTTTCCCTATTTACATAATTCATTGATTTTGCACCTACTCATAGAATTGTTTAGCCAATTGCACAGTCATAGGGTGTTTTCAACACCATCCCTCGAAAAGTACCTTTGATGTTAGCAGTCACTGCCTTTTCCCTCTCTCTCACATCCCCGGTCCTGGAGAACCTCTCGTCTAATTTCTGTCCCTGCGTAGTCTGGCTCCTTCTGGACTTTTCATAAAGATGGCATCACAGACTCCATAGTTTGGCGTGCCTGGCTTCTCTCACCGAGTACAGTGTTGTTAAGGTTCATCTTTGCTGTCCCATGTATCACATCAGGGTCTCGCTCCTTTTCATTGCCAAGTAATATTCCACTGTACATTTTCATTGTATTTATTCCTTCCTCAGTTAATACATGTTAGCATTGTATCCACTTTTTGACTGTTAATGAGTGCTGCTCCCATGAACATTTGTGTACCGATTTTGGGTGGTATGGACAGAATTACAAACCTATTAGACATATATTTTATCCTGAAAGTTTTGCATTAAATTTACTCTTTGAGTTGCCTGTTACAATATTAAGATGACCTTTTTCATCCTTTACTCCCATTGTAAATTCCTGATGTAGTAAAACTCATGCCCATTATCAAAACAATAATAACAAGGTTTGGAAGGGAGGGGGATGTATGTCTACCTATGGGTGGGTCATGTTGATGTATGGTGGGAGCCATCACAATATTGTAGAGTAATTATCCTCCAATTAAAAATAGAGGGTTTTTTTTGTTCTTTTTTAAAATAAACTTTTAAGCAGTGGGATGGGGAGGGAGATGGGAGGGGGTTTCAAAAGAGAGGGGATATATGTGTACCTATGGCTGATTCATGTTGGAGTGTCACAGAAGACAGCAAAATTCTGTAGAGAATTCCTTCGATAAAAAATAAATTAATTAAAAATTAATTAAATTAAAAAAAAAAAACCAAAACTGAACAAACCCAGAGTGGATGTGTTTCTGGAGTACTAAGCGCTAACCTTAAATCAGCTTTTGAGGAAATTTGCTTAATTCTTTTAAGAAAAGATGAATAGGCTTCCTGCACATACCCACGTTCCTTCAGAGTGACATTCCCTTGAACGCACGGGCATAACTGGGGCCTGCATTTAGTATCTGAGCTGATATCTCGTGGGCTTTAGTATATATACAGTGATTTCCTATAAACGAGTGTGTGTATTTCTGTGTGTATGCAGGTGTGTTTTACTTGCTTTTCAGTCTTTGGATTTTCGGGTCTTGTGCTTTATAGTATTCTAACGAATCAAGGAAGGAGCGCAGTTGTAAATGAGATTGATTTTCCACCGATACTGTTTTTCTTTTAAAAAGACTGGTAGAACAATTGCATCCACCT
This sequence comes from Hydropotes inermis, assembly GCA_020226075.1. NCBI lineage: Eukaryota > Metazoa > Chordata > Mammalia > Artiodactyla > Cervidae > Hydropotes > Hydropotes inermis. The sequence goes on from CM035303.1 coordinate 127,983,478, forward strand.
GAGTGAATGGGGGGAAACGATCCTAGGGAACAATAGTGTACCGAAAAAGTGAGTGTTAAGGATCATTCTTCTATTTCACTCACCACTTCCTTGAAAACTTTTTTCTCTTCTTCTCACACATCAGATTATTGATCACTCCCTTGTTCACCAAGGGGAAATTAGATAGTTGGCAGTGTATTGCTTTTATTTTTCTGTTGTCTGTGTGTGTGTGGTTCATATATATATATATATAATTATATATTCATATATTACATCACCATATTATTACATGATATATTGTTATACTATATTATATTATACATAGTATATTATTATATTATATTATATATATTAATTGTATTATATATGATATATAAATTATGTTATATTATTAATATATTATATTTTATATAGTATATTATATATGATGTCTTATACACATTTTCATGTGTATATGAAATATACATGTATAATGTATGAAATGAAATAATGAAATAATTATATATGAAAGGAATAAATATACATGAAATAATAAATATACATGAAATAATATATATAATCATATTATATATGATTATAATATATACTACATTATAATATGTTGTATATGATTGATTATTATTATATTATATATTATATTATACTATATTATATATGATTATATATGATATATATAAATTATCTATTATGTTATATATTATACATGATATAATATACAATTGTTATATTATACATGATAGTTTATATATTATATAAATTGTATAATATAATATGTTATATATAAACTATATTATATATAAATATATATATATATAATGACTTCAGATTCATAAAATGTATTTTTTATTGCTTTCTTCCATGTAAAATTCTTTGCTTTTTGGGCATTCTGTATGTCTGACTAACCTACTTATTTCTGGTAATTTTCTGATAATATTAAAGTGTATATTTTTTTCTTCACATCAGCTGAGCTATTGAAGTATAGCCTTAACATCAAAGAAAGTAGTACAGTCCTGTTAAAATGGAAAAACACTGATCTGTTTATTATAATGACTTTAGAAACCTCTTGTTTTTGAACTGCTGGTTTGGGTCTGATCAGTGATCTAGCTTCTTCGGGGGCCATCTCTACCCATTAGTTTCTTTCTGCAATGAGAATTGCAGCTACAACTTATGCGTGTATGCCGGCTCAGATGCTTTAGTCGTGTCTGACTCTTTGTGACCCCATGGACTGTAGCCCGCCAGGCTCCTCTGTCCATGGGATTCTCCAGGCAAGAATACTTGGAGTGGGTTGCCATGCCTTCCTCTAGGGGATCTTCCCCACCCAGGGACTGAACCTGCGTCCCTTATGTCTCCTTCACTGGCAGGCAGATTCTTTACCGCTGAGCCAGTGGGGAAGCCCCAGCTATAACTTACAGAAATAATTCAATACTAACCAGGTCCCGTAAAGCTCTTCTCGCAGAGACTGTCTTTAGATAGAATGGCCTCTTTGTTAGCCTTGCATAGCAAGTATCTCTTCTTTCAGGCCAACAGGGTTCCTGAATTGAGAAGAATTCATTTCCAAGTTCTGTGTATGATTTTATTGCAAATGATGCCAAACCCCCCCCCCCAAAACAAGAAATGCATCTTCAGTGTTTCCAATATTATTTTCTGCAGTTCTTGCTGATTAAGAAGTCTGAGCAAAGGTTCTGCATCGCTTCTCACTTTTGAGCAAGAAGAGAGGGCTGAGACCGCAGGATGAAAACGGGGCATCTCACACCTAATCGAGCTGATTTGTGGGGGGCTGTCCTTGTGGGGTGCCTGATTCCTGCTGAGTGGCAGGAGGGAATTTGCATCCCTTACCCCGAAGATGGCTTTCAGAGAGGACTTCCCTTCCTCTCCCCTACCCCGCCTCTCCTCTCTCCCTCCCCTTAGGAGACCTCGCTGAAGACAAACAGATGCCTGCAGCCAAATCACAGGACTTAACCTGACCCTCGGGCAGCTCACAAAGGAGGGCTTTCAGGTCCCCGGGGGAAACAGCCCCCAGCATCTTATCAGGCCGTGAAATTCGGAGAGAAAAGCCCTTTGCCTCTGGCTGCCTACCCATGCGGGGCAGCGATAACGAGGCTGCTGCCCCCAGAGGGAGGAAGGGAGAATGGACGCACAGAATACCGGCCAGCACACAAAGGCGGCCGGGCCCCTCACCCCCCTTCCTGGATTGCTAGGTGGTCTGCAAAGCTCCTGAGGACCCATCACGGGGGGCACAAGAGCATTCTCTTGTCCCTGGGCCGCTTCGGGTGGGGGTGGGCTGCAGCTGGAAACTGACGTCTCCGCTCTGGATGGTGCCTGGCTTCATCTCATTGACAAACAGCAGCGGCAGCTTCATTTCCAAAAAATAATAGTAATAACAATGATAATAACAGAAGGGAGAGGAGCTCGTCCTTTCATGGAAAAGACAAGTCTTGAGTCTAAAAGTACTTAGTACGCTCTGCTTCCTGCAGCCGCTAGAGTTCTCTTTGCAATCAAATGCATGTGTGGGTCGTTCACGTTTCTCTGGTAAAGTTAATGACTTGGGTGCAAGGTGCTAATGTTTCGTATCAACAACGTGGAGACGTTGAGAGCATGTGAAAAGACACAGAAGAAGAGCGTTGCTCAGGGTGTGGAAATGCCTTCCTTCGGTGCCCCCAGGAATAAAGCAGTGGTTGGCCGTTCGTGATGTGGGTCCGTTGACCAGCAGTCAGCAGTGTCCTGGCTGAGGTCACTGCAACGTCGCTCTGCATTTGCACAGCGTTCTAGGTCACTCTCGGGAGATAACAGGTGGACAATAAACTGAAGGAATCGCACGGAAAATGATAGAACATGTGGATGAGCCACCCTTTACTTTTCCTTTTGTGTGTCTGCAACCACGTATCCTGCCAGATTGAGTGGTCTCAGCTATACTGAGCTGCCAGCTCAGATATGTGGGGTTTGTGCACCTTATCTGTATGGTCAGAGGTATGGTTTTTCCAGTAGTCACACATGCCTGTGAGACTTGGACCATAAAGGAGGCTGAGAACCCAGGAACTGAGGCTTTTGAGTTGTGCTGGAGAAGACTCTTGAGAGTCCCCTTGGACTGCAAGGAGATCCAACCAGTCTACCCTAAAGGAAATCAGTCCTGAATTCATTGGAGGGACTGATGCTGAAGCTCCAATATTTTGGTCACCTGATGGGAAGAGCCGACTCACTGGAAAAGACCCTGAAGCTTTAAAAGATTGAGGGCAGGAGGAGAAGGGGGCGAGAGAGGATCAGGTGGTTGGATGGCTACCACTGACTCAATGGACATGAGTTTGAGCACGCTCCAGGAGATGGTGAAGGACAGGGAAGCCTGGCGTGCTTTGGGACATAGGATCTCAGAATCGGATATGACTTCTGAGCGACAGCACCTCATCTAAAGTTTGGAAATACTCTCATGTGTGAATGAGACCATTTTTAAGTGCCCCTAAAATGGAAGAAGCAGTCTTAGTATACCAGCTATGTCACAAACACCACACACGTCTCTTATAATATAGGAGTGTCCTAACACACGTTATTTTCAAGCGTGTGGACTCTTGCTCAATAACGTTCCTGTTTCATAGAGCAGCACCCGGGATGCTGTATTTATTAGATGATTAAAGAATTGGTTCTATAAACGGCACTGGGTGTTTGGAGAAACGGAAGCTAGATCATTTGTCTCTGATAAAGGGAGCATAAATTTCTTTAATAGCAGAGTCGTTTTCTTTCCTCCGTTTTACACTTCGACATCATGTCTGCTCTGCTTCTGGAAACACATTCAGCAGTTACTCCAAGGACGGCTGAGATCCCAGCTCTCATTTCCCAACAGCTAAAGTTTACTCTGAGAGGCCTGTGTGTTGTAAATCGTGTCTCTCTTGTCGCAAACCAGCAGAGACTGTTGGGGGTGGATCCATGCTGCTAAGAGTTACAACCTTATTTTCATGCTTCTGAAGGTCGGATCCGACAAGAACATCCCACTTGCTTCTGCTTCTCATTTTTCTCCCATTTGGCATTCTGTTTGCTGTGTGAATATCTGTTCATCCAGAGAGTTCTGTCCAGCTTTATGCTAGCATTTCGTAGTCCCTGTCTGCACTTCTCTTCTTCCATGGTATTGATCCCTCGTATTGCACTTGATTAATTTTTATGCCATCGCACACACGATCGAAGCAGGCTGTCTGTCTTGTGTGTCCATGGGTGTTGGACATACAGATGTGGCCCAACAAAGAGTATGCGGGGGAGGTAGGGAGGTACCAGAGTGGTTACCCACTTACAGGTATGACCTATAAAGCCATGACTCTGTTTGCGTTGTTGATGGCGTCGAGGTTAGATTTGAACACACATCTATCATCTTGGTGGCTTGGGTGTCAGTCAAGAGAAGAAACCTCGCCAGGTACACACATTGGAAGCAGTTTAATCTGGGGAATCAAGTGCTTCTAAAATGTAAGTGCGGAAGGAATTGGGCTCTTCACTAAACCTCCAGAGGTGAGTCGAGAGCAGAGCAGAGCTGAACCTCTTGCTTGCTCTAGAGATCTCTCTGGAACAACGGTCTCAAGTCCAGAGGTCTTTGCCTACAGAGACTCTCCAGATACCCAGAAGCTGAGCAGCGAAGACTTGAGTGCGACAGCAGAAAACCTGGACGGGTCCACACATTCTGCACAGCAGAAATGGTGATGGTGGGCGGGGAGCAGGCAGGCAAGGAAACAGCATCTTCCTCCTTCAGAGGTCGCCTCGGTGGGTTCACCAGCACGGCCAAGTGACGTTCCGAGTCTTTGTGACAAGGTCATCTGGGGGATGTAGTTTTCATTTCCTTTCCCACCGGGAGAAGTGTGTAATGGGTGTTGAACGTGCACTCTTGTACTTTTAACACACTCCAAGGTTTTTAAAAGGTGGGAAAAAGTTAAACGGTGGGGAAAAGGTGGAAACAGATTTCATTTTCTTGGGCGCTTAAATCACTGTGGATGGTGACTGCAGCCATGAAGTTAAAAGACGCTTGGTCCTTGGAAGAAAAGCTATGACAAACTTAGACAGCATATTAAAAACCAGAGACATCACTTTGCTGACAAAGCTGTGCATAGTCAAAGCCGTGGTTTTTTCCAGTCATCATGGATGGATGGAAGTAGCTTTCATTGTTATTTTACCAGAGTGGAATTCTACTGGACACAAGATGCTCAGTATCACTCTTTTCCGGATAAAAGGACAGCAAAATGAGACATCCAAGTGAAACTCGGTGTGTTCTGAGTTTGGGTTAAAGGCAGAATGGGTTCTATAGAAACAGGGTCTCCCACACATCACTAAAGTATATCCCCCTCTCTGAGTCTTTCAGCTTCTGAAAAGTTACAGATATTATGACTCAACTCAAGTAGGAGCAGACCTACTGCATCAGGCCATCTTGAACGGGTTTGCTCAGGGATGGTGTAATGTGCTCGAGGCCCGTCTCGGTCCACAAAGCCGGGCTGACTTGACCTGCTGGCACGGGAGACAGGAAACACAGAAGTCCTCACGAACCTTGCTCGCCTCCCTGGTCTTTTCAGGAGCGCGCCATGCCTTCCTGGAGCTGGACGTGGTCAGACAGCCCGACTGCAAAGATACAGGTTAAGCCGTCAGTGGTAACAGGCTGCTTCTCTCTGCAAAGGATTAACGCTGACACTCCCGATGATTTGTGCGACTGGAAGGACTCCCTCTGTTCCCCCGTCCTTGCTGGAGACCTGCTAGGACAGTCACTCACCTCCCAGACAGATAGATCCAATTGCCTGGAATTAAGTAGCCACAGTGTCCACCTAGGCATTGCTCATATGAATCTTCTTAACCCAGACCACATATTATATATACATATTTAAAAGCTCCAAAGTTGCTTTGTGAGGTGGAACATAGGGACCTATGGCAGACCTATGCTGTTGACTTAGGCACGATTTCCTAAGGGCAGACCAACAGCAGGCCACCCAGCAAGGAAATACGATTGACACGGTTCTCCAACACCACTGATGATGTGATCCCCTAGGAACTGTGCATTGTTAAGAAAATGTGTGGTGGGGCGGTGGGGAGGGAAATATATGTTTGGAGGTAAGGATCAGCACTGGACCAGCTTCAGCATCTCAGCATTGCATGAATGCGGGGGGCCCCTAATCTCCACTTGGCATGTGGTATGTCAGGAGCGTTTTCAGACCTGGCCTCTGAGCTGTCAGGAGCGTGCTGGGTGGATTACACACTCTGGCTTTTCACCATGGAGCGGGGAGACCGGCGGGTTAAGCTCTCGGGATGCTGTGACTGGGCATCCCCGTCGAGTTGTGCAGAGAGTCTGACTGAATGATGAAAACACAAGGCGGTTCCCAGCCTGGGAAATCTTGACGAATGGTGGTGACGGGTTTTCCCGAGTTACTTTGATTACCTGGGGGTCCTTTGTGGAGAATGAGGACTGGTTGGTTTGGTAGCCTGCAAGAGACAGAGATGCCAATAACCAAACTATTAAATTTTTTTTTTTTTTTGCACGTGACAGTGCGTGTGTGTCTTTCTGACTTTGAAATGACATAGAGGTCATATTTCCTAGCCATTATTGGTTTTCTGCCCACACCGATGAAATATCCATGTTTTATTTTCCCAGACGAAGGGCTGTCTTCTCATGCACATCATTTGCTGGGGCCACCCACGTCTACAGTCCATTGCCTTCAGGGAATTGATGGCATCAGGATGAAGAATGGGGCGGACTCAAAAAATCAATGAAATCACCCTTCTCTTATGCCCGTCTTGGCCAGACAGCAGTATCAGTTTTTCCTCACTGGACTTGTAATAGGGAAGGGCTGATTTCTGCCGCTTTTAGAATTTAGGTATGAATTTAAGGCAGCTTGGGCAAATACTACTGAAAGCTGATAATTCCTCAGGATGTAGCATTGAGTGGTTTGCAACAGCAGAACAAGTGGCTTATCCTTCTTTCCTGTTTCCACCACGGCACACATTTTGCTTTCATGTCATCGGAGGGTTTCTTTAGCACAAAGGAAGCAGGCCCTTTTTCAGAGGCAAAGTGGACCACAGGGCCGAGTGAACTTGCTTCCTGTGTTTATGATTAGAAGCCGAGACAAGGGAAGGGGTGATTGTGGTCATCACATACCCACCGCGGCTTACGCTGGGACTCCAGGTTGATAGGGCTACTCTGGCACCATCAGGGTTCCTGAGACTGTTGTTAAAACACCTGTCTGTCTGACAGCTAAGGATGGGGGAAAGAGACAGGGAGTCTGGGATGGACATGGACACACGGCTGTGTTTCACATGCAGAACCAGCAAGGACCTGCTGGACAGCACAGGGAACTCTGCTCAATGTCATGTGGCAGCCGGGATGGGAGGGGGGTTTGGGGGAGAATGGATACATGTATATGTATGGCTGGGTCCCTTTGCTGTCCCACTGAAACCATCACGACATTGTTAATTGACTATAAGTTCAGTTCAGTTCAGTTGCCCAGTCATGTCCGATCCCATGAACCGCAGCATGCCAGGCTTCCCTGTCCATCACCAACACCCGGAGTTTACCCAGAGTCATGTCGATCGAGTCGGTGATGCCATCCAGCCATTTCATCCTCTGTCGTCCCCTTCTCCTTCTGCATTCAATCTTTCCCAGCATCAGGGTCTTTTCAAATGAGTCAGTTCTTCACATCAGGTGGCCAAAGGATTGGAGTTTCAGCTTCAGCTTCAATCCTTCCAAAGAATATTCAGGACTGACTTCCTTTAGGATGGACTGGTTGGATCTCCTTGCAGTCCAAGGGACTCTCAAGAGTCTTCTCCAACACCACAGTTCAAAAACATCCATTCTTCGGTGCTCAGCTTTCTTTATAGTCCAATTCTCACATCCATACATGACTACTGGAAAAACCATAGCTTTGACTAGACAGACCTTTGTTGGCAAAGTAATGTCTCTGCTTTTTAATATGCTGTCTAGGTTACTTATAACTTTTTTTTTCCAAGGAGTAAGCATCTTTTAATTTCATAGCTGCAGTCACCATCTGCAGTGATTTTGGGGCCCAAGAAAATAAACTCTGTCACTGTTTCCGTTGTTTCCCCATCTATTTGCTGGGAAGTGATGGGACCAGATACCATGATCTTAGTTTTCTGAATGTTGAGTTTTCAGCCAACTTTTTCACTTTCATCAAGAAGCTCTTTAGTTCTTCTTCACTTTCTGCCTTAAGTGTGGTGTCATCTGCATATCTGAGGTTATTGATATTTCTCCCAGCAATCTTGATTCCAGCTTGTGCTTCATCCAGCCCAACGTTTCTCATGACGTGCTCTGCATATAAGTTAAATAAGCAGGGTGACAATATACAGCCTTGACAGACTCCTTTTCCTATTTGGAACCAGTCTGTTGTTCCATGTTGAGTTTTAACTGTTGCTTCTTGACCTGCGTACAGGTTTCTCAGGTGGTGGTCAGGTATTCCCACATCTTTCAGAATTTTCCCGTTTGTTGTGATCAACACGGTCAAAGGCTTTGGCATAGTCAATAAAGCAGAAGTAGATGTTTTTCTGGAACTCTCTTGCTTTTTTGAGGATCCAACGGATGTTGGCAATTGGATCTCTGGTTCCTCTGCCTTTTCTAAAACCAGCTGGAACATCTGGAAGTTCACGGTTCACATACTCTTGAAGCCTGGCTTGGAGAGTTTTGAGCACTACTTTGCTAGCGTGTGAGATGAGTGCAACTGTGTGGTAGCTTGCACATTCTTTGGCGTTGCTACAACTGGCTGTATAATTGGCTATACCCCAATATAAATTAAAACATTTTTTAAAAAAGAGTTGTTTGCAGAACCTTTCTGTACACCTTTGCAGAACCTGGAAGCTTCTGGTGAAGCACTGTGTGGAAAGACCCGCCCTCCAGTCAGTATGAGGTTTTGGGTCCCAAGCCTCCATCTTTGACTCTCTGCGTCTTCCCACAACTTGCGCATAGCCACTTTGCTATCTTGATTTTTTTAAAAATACATTTATTTATTTATAACTGAAGAATAATTAATTAAATAATTAATAAATAATTTATTTATTTATTTATACATTTATTTATTTATAACTGAAGAATAATTAATTAAATAATTAATAAATAATTTATTTATTTATAACTGAAGAATAATTCCAGTGTTGTGGTTTTTTTTGTTTGTTTGTTTGTTTCTGCCAAACATCAGCAGGAATCAGCCATACGTACACCCGTGTCCCCTCCCTCTTGAAACCACCCCTCCACTTCCCTCCCCGACCCACCCCTCTCGGTAGGTACAGAGCCCCAGTTTGAGTTTCCTGAGGCATGCAGCAAGTTCCCATCACCCCTTTACTATTTTTTAAATCACCTTCTGCCAACAAAGCGACGTCCGTACTAGATTTCAGTGATACCTGCTAAAGGAAATCTGTGGTTATTTAGTCGCTCAATCCTGTCCAACTTTTTGTGAGCCCGTGGACTGCAGCGCACCAGGCAAGGTTTGTGATCCTGAGTCGTTTTAAGAATCCTTGATGTGTTCACTTTTTAAAAAAATTAGACTACAGTTAGTTTCCAATGTTGCCTTAACTTCCACAGTACAGAAAAATGACTCAGTTATCCACATATACACATTCTTTAAAATTTCTTTTCCATGATGGTTTATCACAGGATATTGAATATACTTCCCTGTGGCTATCATAAGACCTTCTTTCCATGTATTCATTGTTAACTCAATTTAGAACACTTCAGAAAACTTTTGAGAATAGTACTTCCATATATCTTGCTTCTGAATCGGGGTACAGTGACAGTGTTGACAAAGACTAGTAAATAGTTTTGCGTTTCTTGTCCATAAAAGAGCTTGCCTTGTGATTCAGCTGGTAAAGAATCTGCCTGCAAAGATGGAGACCTGGGTTTGATCTCTGGGTTCGGAAGATCCCCTGGAGAAGGGAAAGGATACCCACTCCAGTATTTTGGCCTGAAGAATTCCGCAGACTGTATAGTCCATGGGGTCGCAAAGAATAGGACACGACTGAGCGACTTTCATATTCTTTATTCATACAATCTGTTGCAACTATTTGGCTCAGCTATTGTGTAGCACTGACGAAACCACAGACAATACATTAGTGAGTGGGTGTGGCTGTGTTCTAATAAATTTTACTTACGAAAATGGTTTCTAATTCAGATTTGGTCCCTGGTTTCTAGCTTCTGACCCTAATCTAGATGTACCAGATATTAGCTTTTATTGGCTTTATCATGTTCTCTCTAGATAGATAGATATAGATTTAGGTATATGTGTATAGTCAGAGTTGTTCATTTTTCCATCCATTTAAAACTTAGTTGCAGACATCACAACTTTTTAGCCTTCAATGTTTTAGGATGTATTTCTTATGTAACTTGCAGATGCCATGGCTTTTTAGCCTTCAGTGTTTTAGCATGTATCTCTTACGTAAGTTGCAGATGCCATGACTTTTTACCCTTCAATGTTTTAGCATGTATCTCTTATATAAGTTGTACCGGATATTAGCTTTTATTTGCTTTATCATGTTCTCTCTAGATAGGTAGATATAGATATAAGAGTATGTATATACTTAGAGTTGTTCATTTTTCCATCCATTTAAAACTAAGTTGCAGATGTCACGACTTTTTAGCCTTCAGTGTTTTAGCATGTGTCTCTTACGTAAGTTGCAGACATCACGACTTTTTAGCCTTCAGTGTTTTAGCATATGTCTCTTACGTAATGGCCGTGGAATGATCACATTCAGAGGCTTTCATGTGGTGTAGCCCTATAGTCTCATATTTGGTCTGCTGTTAGATTTCACTGCTTGTGCCAATAGTGCCCTGTCCAACATTGTTTTCTCTGGTTCAGGGTCTGGCCCATCCAGCACTCCTTGTATTCAGCTGTCCCATGTCTCCAGTCTCCTTTCATTAGGAAGCAGTCCTCAGCCTTCCTTTGCATCTCACAACATTGGCATGTTTTACGACTAGAGGCTTTTGTCTTTGTAGAAGACACCTCATTCTGGCTTTGTCAGGTTTTTCCTGGTCATTCTATTAAGATTCAGGATGCTGCCTGGGCGGTGGTGAAGCTGTGTTTTTACCGGTGCATCACGTCAGGGGCATGCCACGTGGGGTCCCCCTGGAGACGTTTCCTCATTTAGTTAAAGTGTTATCTCCAGATTTCTCCACTGTAAAGGTGTCACTTTCTCTTCATTATTAATACTTTTTTTAGCATATTCAATATTTTTAATTAGAGTATGGTTGATGTACAATCTTATGTAAGTTTAAAAGTGTAAAAAGTAAAAGTCACTCAGTCGCGTCCTACTCTTTGCGACCCCATGGACTATAAATTCTCCAGGCCAGAATACTGGAGTGGGTCGCTGTTCCCTTCTCCCAGGGGATCTTCCCAACCCAGGGATCGAACCCAGGTCTCCAGCATTGCAGGTGGATTCTTTACCAGCTGAGCCACAAGGGAAGCCCAGGAAGATTGGAGTGGGTAGCCTATCCCTTCTCCAGGGGATCTTCCTGACCCAGGAATTGAATCACGGTCTCCTGCGTTGCAGGCGGATTCTTTACCAGCTGAGCCACAAGGGAAGCTGAAATTCCAAGTATACATAGTATCTTTTTAACTTGAGAAGTGACCATGGGCTGTTATTGGGAATTTCAGTACTGTGCCCAAAAATGCCATAGCAGAGGAGCAGTGGAGAATCTGGATGCTAAGGAAATATGCTTGCTCTTCAATTAACAGAATTCCCCTGGTGGATCTATTTATAGAGACTTGATGATATGCCTAATGGCGCAGTTGACCTGATGAAAAAAAGACAGAGGGTGGTTTTCTGTTAATAGCTATCTCAGTTCAGTTTTTTTTTAATTTTAATTTTTTGTTGGTTTCGATTTTCACTGCAACTAAGAGAGCTCTTGATGGTTAGATTGGGATCAGTAGCTGTGATAACGTGAGACCCAGTTTTCTCGACAGGCATCACGGTGGGAGAGTGACTCTCTTCTGAGCATTTCAGGGAAAGCTGACTTTCTCTGAAGTGAGACGCGGGAGGCAGCGTGACACGGCAGCGCCGGGCTAGTTTGCTGATCTTCTCGGGCTTAGGCTCTGCTGGTCATGCAGCTGTGTGTCCGTGGGCCGACCGCCAAAAGATTTCATTATTTTGGCAAGACACGGTACGCTTTTCAACACACAGGATTGCAACAATTTCTCTACCAATTTAGAGCTGGAGAGAGTCCATGAATACTTCTAAAGCCAGCACAGTACACATATTTTAGGAAATATATTGGGTGGGGGAGATGCTTTCCATTGGGAGAAAAAAAAAAAACAGATCCACAGTTTTCCAAGGAAACTTGTTGCCCTTAATTCAGAAAACAGAAAAGGTCTTTGGAAACTTTTGTTGAGAGCATTATTATCTGATTTTTGAGTATATACCTGTGTGAAATGAAAAGTGGATTTTTGTGTGTGTGTGTGAAACTCCAAATTTATTTTTTACATGCAGGCAAAAATGAAATATATATCACTATTCAACTTGTTCTTATTCAACAGAAATGTTTGTGTATGAGAGCATTCTATATATCCTACAAATGGTACAGTGCTCTGGTCTCAGGATTTTCCTTCTGATTCTAGCTTCTAGCCACACCCAAGAACCTGCCATCCCACCCAACCACAGCTGTTGGAATTCAGGCTGAGTATTTAGCAGTTGGTAGTTGGCAACTTTTGAAACAACTGGCAGTTTTGGAACAATTATTAAAACATGCCTGAGAGACTGGAATTAAAACAAATTTTCTTTTCTTTAAATCTGAGAGAACGAAAATAAATTCTCCTTACTGGTCTTTTAGAGATGGCAGAGAATCAGATTTGCTGAATAACTACCAGCGTGTGGGCATTTAAAAATGTTGTCTGTACAAATTTTTTTTAGAAAGAATCTTCTGAGGCAAGTATTACTCTTTGGTTAGGGTGGGAGGGGGGTTCCGTGGTGCCTCAGATGGTAAAGAATCCACCTGCAATGCAGGAGACACGGGTTCGATCCCTGGGTCTGGAAGATCCCCTGGAGGAGGAAATGGCAACCCACTCCAGTATGCTTGCATGGAGAATTCTATGGACAAGATGAACCTGGCAGGCCACAGTGCATATTAGAAACCTCAGACCTGGCTGGAATCATCCATTTCTGGATCCTTCTCTTTGTGTGCCTTTCGACTCATGACCTCTCGGGCTCAGTCACAGGAGGTGCACCTGGAGGGCACACACATCTGGCCATCAGCGCTTTCCCACCATATCGGAAAGCTGTGGACACAGGGTGCTTCTCATGATCATCACTGTGTGTCTCTGCATCTGGATTCTCACATCCTCTAAGCTCAGCCGTGAATTCAGTGATCTGTGTCCAATCACAGATGGAGCCATGGACATGAATCCGACTACCCAGCCGTTGCTCCTGTAAACAGGTTTTGGTTCCCAAATCTGCATGTTGCGGGGTTGGTTTTGATGCCACCGGAAATACTTGCCTTTCCAAAATTCTGTTTCCATGTGGTAACTCCTGGAGCATTCTCTGATACATACGTCCTGTTTCTCCTAGCCCTGCAGTCAGACCACCTCCATTGGGTCCTTTCTTTTTGCCTCCTAATACGTTGGAAGGAAAGTTATGACCAACCTAGACAGCATATTAAAAAGCAGAGACATTACTTTATCAACAAAGGTCCATCTAGTCAAGGCTATGGTTTTTCCAGTGGTCATGTATGGATGTGAGAGTTGGACTGTGATGAAACCTGAGCACCGAAGAATGGATGCTTTTGAACTGTGGTGTTGGAGAAGACTCTTGAGAGTCCCTTGGACTGCAAGGAGATCCAACCAGTTCATCCTAAAGGAAATCAGTCCTGAATATTCATTGGAAGGACTGATGCTGGAGCTGAAACTCCAATCCTTTGGCCACGTGATGTGAAGACCTGACTCATTCGAAAAGACCCTGATGCTGGGAGGGATTGGGGGCAGGAGGAGAAGGGGACGACAGAGGATGAGATGGCTGGATGGCATCACCGACTCGATGGACGTGAGTTTGAGTAAACTCCGGGAGTTGGTGATGGACAGGGAGGCCTGGCGTGCTGCGATTTATGGGGTCGCAAAGAGTCGGACACGACTCAGCGACTGGATTGAACTGAACTGAACTGAATATGTTTTAGTCTCTTCTTTTTCATGTCTGTTCCTGTGTCAGTCTCCCCCAAGCACTAATACAAAAAGAGGGGACAAACAGATGAAAAGATGCTCAGGTAACTCATTATTAGAGAAATGCAAGTCAAAGCTACAATGAATATGTAACTATATTCTGACCTCATACCAGTCAGAATAGCCATCATCAAAAAATCTGTAAACAGTAAATGCTGGGGAGGGTGTGGAGAAAAGGGAACCCCCTTAAACTGTTGGTGGGAATGAACATTGGTGCAACCACTATAGAAAACCACATGGAGATTCGTTAAGCAACTAAGCATAGAACTACATACGACCTGACTCTTGGGCACATATCTGGAGAAAACCATAATTCAAAAAGATACATGGACCCCAGTGTTCATAGCAGCACTGTTGACAATAACAAAGACTTGGATGCGGCAACCTAAATTCCATGGACAGAGTAATGGACAAAGAAGAAGCGGTACATGTACACAGTGGAATACTCCTCATCCACAAAAAGGAATGAAATCGTGCCATTTGCAGAGATGTGGCTGGACCTAGACACTGTCCTACAGAGTGAAGGAAGTCAGAGAAAAATAAATGTTGAATACTGTTGCTTATATGTGGAATCTAGAAAAAAAGGATACAGGTGGACTTATTTGCAAAGCAGAAATAGAGATGTAGATGTTACGGATACCCAAGTGGGGGAAAAGGGAATGGGGTGGATTGGGATATTGAGCCTGTGATATGCACACTACTGTATAAAAAATAGATAACTAATGAGAACCTACTGTGTAGGTCAGGGAGTTCTACGCAGCGCCCTGGGGTGACTTCAATGGGAAAGAAATCCAAAACACAGGGGATATATGTATACCTTTCTAGACTGTGAAGAACCTGAAGATGCACTCGACACCTGAGACTCGCTGCGTTAAACGTGGACCTCCAGCCCTTTCCCCGTGTACCTGCCTCCTGCCCCTCCGTCTTACTGACACCCTCAGCTCCTTTCCGGTGGGTTTAGCAACGTGGGTGCCCGTCCCATTCTCCCTTCTACTTGGCCGTTCACGGGTTGATTTTTTCTCTGCCTTTCCCTCGCTGTTGTCTGCTATCCAGACGGCATGTCGACACTACAAGTGGTATGGAGGATGTTTGGGAGACACTATAATAATTTTTGCTCTGCTGTCGTTTCCTATGTGTCTCACCTCCCTCATCCACCTCCCATTCTAACACTTGAGTCATTTTAAGTACAAGCTGGGGCAAGCAACTCTGCTCTACAGGTTTGGCCAAAAAGTTCCTTTAGGTTTTTCCATAACGTCTCACAGAAAACCCTGAGCAAAATTTTTGGCCAACCCAAAAAGAATGTCAGTGGCCCTTGTTGAATTCCAAGGGCCATCTTCCTAGCCGTGTGTTTTATGGCATCTTCTCTTTCTTAGGTTACATACTCCATGTATTTACAGTCCTGTTCAGGCCCCAAACCTGTTTACCAGGGATCAGATCATCCTCATCCTTCTAAGCTGATTCACGTGCCCTTCATTCTGTGAAACCTTCTCCATTTATCGCATATGGAACAACACACCACTTCTTTGGCCTCTCATGGGCTGTTCTTCTTCCATCATTTATTGTACACTTTGGTGCTGTTATTGTTGTTCAGTGGCTCCGTCATGTCCAACTCTTTGTGACCCCATGGACTGCAACACGCCAGGCCTCCCTGCCCATCACCAAATCCCAGAGCTTGCTCAAATTCATGACCATCATGTCGGTGATGCCATCCAACCATCTCATCCTCTGTCGTCCCCTTCTCCTCCTGCCCTCGATCTTTCCCAGCATCAGGGTCTTTTCCAGTGAGTCAGCTCTTCACATCAGGTGGCCAAAGTACTGGAGTTTCAGCTTCAGCATCAGTCCTTCCAATGAATATCCAGGACTGATTTCCTTTAGGATGGACTGGTTGGATCTCCTTGCAGTCCAAGGGACTCTCAAGAGTCTTCTGCAACACCACAGTTCAAAAACATCAGTTCTTCAATGCTCAGCTTTCTGTATAGTCCAACGCTCACATCCATACATGACTACTGTGTATCTTTCTAGATTAAGTAAAAAAAGAAATTGATAGCTCCATTCTAAATGATAATCAATGTGATAATCAATGTGATTAGCTCATTGAGCTTTTTTGTTTGTTGGTTTCTTTGAAATTTGAAGTTTTTTTTCATTGAGTTTAAATCAGTAGCCTAGGAGAAAGTGATTTCAAAACTGTTGATCATCCTAAAACTTGAAAGCCTGAAACACTTGTTTGAACATTCATTTTGATTGCTGTTATTTACTGATTGATTTATAGCTTCAAGCAGTAGGTGATCATGAGACTTAAAGTTGCAGTTGTCTGTTTGTAGTATTATTTCTCTCCTATTCCCTTCACTGCATGCTGCAGATCATGGGGTCGCAAAGAGTCAGACATGATTTAGTGACTGAACAATTCCTTTCACATGTGGAAGAGAGTTTTGGGGGCTACCTTTTTTTTCTGGCAAATTTTATTGCTTGGAGAAATAGGAAGTGTTCTATTATATTTGAAGTGTGAGAGAAATGGCTGTCTTTTTTTTTTTTTTTAATCTTTGGCTTTTGCTGAAATCATTTTACCTGGCCGGTAGCATGATAAAGAAATAGAGCTTTGGCAAACTCATCCTGCAAAGGTTTCCTCAAACGTTTACATCTAGGCTGTTCTTGAAATTTTCACAGTAGCAGTAGCGTTAGTAGCTCTGTCGTGTCCAACTCTTTGCGACGCCACAGGCTGTAGCCCGCCAGGCTCCTCTGTCCATGGGATTCTCCAGCAAGAATACTGGAGTGGGTTGCCACTCCCTTCTCCAGGGGATCTTCCTGACCCAGGGATTGAATCTGGGTCTCCTAGCATTGCAGGCAGATTGTTTACTATCTACAAGGAAGATTACCAAAAGAATATGTTGCCTGTCATTAATGATATTTCTATGTGTTTATTTAAATGCTTCTGATTAGTGGTGATTGGAGAAGAAGCAAGCATGCAATTAAAATAGAACATTAAATTGCATACACTCATGCTAGATTTGACAGATGGAGATTGTGGATTAACAAGAAGATAAATGTAGTTTCTTGATTTTACATACTTTCGTCAGCCTTTTTGGAGAAGGAAATGGCAACCCACTCCAGTATTCTTGCCTGGAGAATCCCATGGACAGAGGAGCCTGGTGGGCTACAGTCCATGGGGTCGCAAAGAGTCGGACCCGACTGAGCGACTCACACACACACACACATGTATCTCTGCCATTAGTGTTTTAGATACATGCCTCTTTCTGTAAATGATGTCTGTGTTCTATAAGGTATTTTTTCCACAAGTTGTCAGCATTATGGTTATTTGGCACTATGGACATCACAGAGGACTGAGGTTTTAATACACTGGTGTCTATAGTTGTGAAAATGCAAGTGTGTCATACAATACCTTGTTTTCCTGATTTACATGTTCAGCAATGACAGAAAGATTCACACAATTATTTTGAGGTATTTTTAGCCATATTGCATTGAGCAGTTTTTATATGGAATGAATGCTTGTTGGATGTTTCCCGAATGAAATGACAGAGACTTGTCAGTAGCTGAGCCTCTGTCTGGGAGAAATCCCCAGGTCTTGTGGAGTGGTCCTTCTCCACCCTAA
Organism: Hydropotes inermis; assembly: GCA_020226075.1. Classification (NCBI taxonomy): domain Eukaryota; kingdom Metazoa; phylum Chordata; class Mammalia; order Artiodactyla; family Cervidae; genus Hydropotes; species Hydropotes inermis. The sequence goes on from CM035303.1 coordinate 128,001,214, forward strand.
GACACTTTTTTCAGGTGAAAAAAAAAATTGCATGTTATTTTTAAAGAGTGCCATTGATTCATTTTGCGTAGTCTTGAGAAGGAGTTGCGCTAAACATATTTATTAAATGGCTGAGCACCAACTATTTTGGCTAGGAGCCACAGTCCTGAAAAGAATGAAATCAGCTTAGAGGGTAAGGTGTTGAACTTATATTTAGCAAACAAATTAACTCTTTAGGGAGCTTATAAAATATGTAAGGTGGACAAGTGTTTGAACTGTTTCATTTACATTTTTAAATTACTTCATTACTGTTAGAAAATAGTATTCTTTTAGAATTGCTATATTGACAAAAATCTATACATTTGTTTTGGAACATACTTGGGAGAGGTGAACACTAATAAACTTGGGACAAGCTTGCACAGATCTTGGAAAAGCATTGATGAGCTCAACAATTTTTTTTTTCATTAAGTCACCAAGAATGAATCTTTTATATTCAGTATTGAAGAATATAAAATCTAGAATATTCTCGGAAGAAATTGCTTGCCCCTTGAAGTCTACATGGAATGAGAAAGAAACTTGTCATCAAATCCTATAGCAGTTCCCCCCCCCCAGCTTTATTGAGATATAATTGACATATATAACACTGTGTAAGTTTAGGGTATATAGTGTGAGACTGGATACATGTATTGGAAAATGTTTACCACACTAAGGTAGTTCTTCTTAAAGATCAGTGTCAGCACCAAGATTTCCACGTGAAATTGCTGAAAGGGGATCTTGGGTTTTGATCCCAGAGATCTGAATCTCTTGGTGGAGGGGCTGGCCATTGGCTTGCATTTCTGATAACCTGAAAGGTGATGCTTATATTACTGGTCACTGATCACACGTTGAGAGCAGTCCTATGACAGACTGACAGGTGATACAGTCAGTAGTTTGTTTTCATATAGGCAGTTTTGAATATGTGAAAGCTCTGAAATAATCATGAGCTTATGGGAGCCATAGCATACCTATCTGCAAATAACTGGCATTTAACCAGACCTAATGAATATTTAATAATTGATAAGTTAATAATTAAATACTGTATTAAAATGTATTTTGAGAATCATATATCCATTCATATGACAGTATCATTTTCATTTCAATCATGAGGCCTGACTTTTATTTCTTCTTCATTTTGATATATAGGTGATGTATATATTATGTGTTATATAAGCAAAGTACATATAACAAACTGCATTTGCGTGTATATACACCTTGTTTATTCCATAGCATTGTTATCTCTTGTTAAAATTGTTGCTGAACAATGGATCCTGGCTATTATCTTTGATTTATTAAATCATGTGTATAAATCACATTTAACAGTTCAGTTCAGTTGAGTCACTCAGTCGTGTCTGACTCTTTGTGACCCCATGGACTGCAGCACGCCAGGCCTCCCTGTCCATCACCAACTCCCAGAGTTTACTCAAACTCATGTCCATCGAGTCGATGGTGCCATCCAACCATTTCATCCTCTGTCGGCCCTTTCTCCTGCTGCCTTCAATCTTTCCCAGTAAATTATGGGAATAGTAAATTATGTATATCATATATATATATGTGTGTGTGTGTGTGTGTGTGTGTGTGTGTGTGTGTGTATATCCACACTTGATTCTGAAACCCTCATGGCAGAATCTCATATTCAGATTGATTCAATATATTTTAATAGAGTAATTAACCTGGGTAATCCTCAGTGCTGCTTGGATCACTGAGATAAAGACATAAATTAACAATAATGCGTGTGATATTTATACAAACACACACATATATGTACGGGCTTCCCTGGTAGCTCAGCTGGTAAAGAATCCACGTACAATGCAGGGAACCCCAGTTCGATTCCTGGGTCAGGAAGATCCCCTGGAGAAGGGATAGGCTACCCATTCCAGTGTTCATTTGTTTCCCTGCTGGCCCAGATGGTAAAGAATCCACCTGCAGTGTGGGCGACTTGGGTTCAATCCCTGGGTCAGGAAGATCCCCTGGAGAAGGGAACAGCTGCCCACCCCAGCATCCTTGCCTGGAGAATCCCATGGAAAGAGGAGCCTGGTGGGCTGCAGTCCATGGTGTTGCAAAGAGTCAGACACAGCTGAGTGACTAAGCATGCACACCCCCATATACACACAGACATATCGAACCCGGGTCTCCTGCACTGCAGGCGGCTTCTTTACCAGCTGAGTCACTAGGGAAGCCCCGATGTATACATGCACAGACTTAATGCGGTGCTTCAGTCATTTACAGAAGCGCCTTCAGAACATAGCCCGGTGGTGTCCACTTGAAAGCCAGCTACTGGTAAAGCTCATGAGGAAAAAAAATTCACCTCTTAACAACCACCTTTGGAAAATCAATTTGATTCACTAAAAGTAAATATCCGCACTGCCGTGCCTGACGGTGGCTGTCACTATTTGTCTTGCCTGTCACCTCAGACGGGGCAGCTTACCTGCTGACCGTGTGGACACAACCCTCTTTCTTCCCAGCTATATACTATGCTCAGGTTCTTAGTGAAGGGAAGTCACTCAGTCGTGTCCGACTCTTTGCAAGCCCATGGACTGTAGCCCACCAGGATCCTCCGTCTGTGGGATTCTCCAGGCAAGAATACTGGAGTGGGTTGCAATTTCCTTCTCCAAGGGGTCTTCCCGACCCAGGGATCAAACCCGGGTTTCCCGCATTGCAGGCAGATGCTTTACCATCTGAGCCACCAGGGGAGTCCCATCAGTTTCCCAGGATGCACATTTAAGATGGGGTGAGATTCAGCTGCATCTCCCAGAGTCACTCGGAAATGCTGGCGCTGAGGAGTCCGGGGCGTGCACAGGTGGGGTGCCTTTCCGCTGGGGCCTTGTTCGTCACTGGTGTCCACTGATCGGTCTTCACCCTTCTCTCTCCCAGTGCCTGGAGCCCTGCAAGCTGTCCTGGGACCTGCGGAAGCAGCAATGCCAGAGCTTCTGCGAGGTAAGGGGCGTGCATGCGGCCACAGGCCAAGCTGTGGGCCGGGGAGGTCCTGGGCATTCAGGGAGGGCATCGTGTCCTTCTGGGGCTGGGAGGCTCACTTTACTTCTTGTGTCTGTGTGTGTGTTAATTCACAGTCAACAAAATTGTTCAGACTTCTAAAAACCCAGGTGGCAGTACTGCTCAAGAACCCCACCTGCCAATGCAGGAGACTTAAGATACGTGGGTTCAATCCCTGGGTCGGGAAGATCCTCTGGAGAAGGGAATGGCAGCCCCCTCCAGTGTTCTTAACCTGGAGAGAATCCCATGGACAGAGGAGCCTGGCAGGCTACAACCCATGGGGTGACAGAGAGTCGGACACGACTGAAGTGACTTTGTGTGCACTTAAAGCCTAGCCACTCACTGCTTCCGTCATTAATTAGGCAGGAAAATTATTATTATTATTTTTCACTATGAATTAAAAAAAAATTACAAGCCGTTGGCAGCCTCTCCACCTCACATAATGACCCTTCTCTGAGTGGCTTTCGGCATGAGGTTGAAATTTTCGTGCCTTTGGGAAGGAGCCTCGACTTTTATGGGCTTCCCTGGTGGCTCAGCTGGTAAAGAATCTGCCTGGAATACGGGAGACCTGGGTTCCATCCCTGGGTTGGGAAGATCCCCTGCAGAAGGGAAAGGCTACCCTCTCCAGTATTGTGGCCTAAAGAACTCCATGGACAGTCCACGGGGTCGCAGAGACTCGGAAACGACTGAGCGACGTGCACTTCAGTTCCCTTCACTCACGTTTTCTGGGTGGTGGGGTTCTCAGACCATTTGATCTTCCTGTGGGCTGCCCACGCCCCTGGGTTGAGACTGGCCCACATTTTCCCATGCAGAAGGCACCTTCCTTTCCCCATGCTCTCAGTTAGATAACAGCACTCCTGTCCTGGGCAACTGCTGTCTAAACTCACCGCTTGTGCCAAAGAAAGAGGGTGCTGCTCTGCAGCACCGTATCCTCCAGGGCAGGGAGAAGAGTTGAGTGTCCCTTGGACTGCAAGGAGATCCAACCAGTCCATCCCAAAGGAAACCAGCCTTGAAGATTCATTGGAAGGACTGAGGCTGAAGCTCTAGTACTCTGGCCACCTGATGTGAAGAGCTGACTCATTGGAAAAGACCCTGATGCTGGAACAGATTGAAGGCAGGAAAGTAAGGGGACGACAGAGGATGGGGCGGTTGGATGGCATCACCGACTCAACGGACATGAGTTTGAGACAACTCCGGGAGATGCTGAAGGACAGGGAGGCCTGGCGTGCTGCAGTCCTTGGGGTTCCAAAGAGTCAGACGTGACTTAGCAAGTGAACAGGAGCAGTTCTCCAGGGTAGACCAGGGGCCCTGATGTGAAGCAGAGGGGCTGACCACACGGTGGCCACTCAGTGTAAGGGGAGTGAGAAAGTCCACGAGGACCTTGAGGATGTGAGTTGGGCCCATCCACCATGGGAAGCAGAGCACCACCGTGGATGGGGTGGGCCGGGAACCAGAGACGTGCCCGAGTGGTCTCAGAGGGAAACCTTGCTTCAGGTCTGCTCCAGATGGAACCAGGGCTGATCGGAACATCCGAGCTGTTCCAGATGAGCACAGGGGAGCTGGTCCTCCCCCCAAGCTCTCCCCCCCAGCCATGTGAGTGTGGTCCTATTGCCTGAGTTTCAGGTCAGAGGGCACGTAGACTGTGTCCTGAAGACAGCCTATGGACCTGGCATCGTCACAGCCCCTGCAGTTTTACGGTCCCTGAGATACATCCACGTTCCCGAGGCCATCTGACCTTCTGATGGACGTGAAGGTCATTGGAGCTGTGTCTGAAGGATGAAGGAGTGGAGGCTGGAAATTTTCAAGCCCTTGGGTTCACCCGCTGCAGATGCCCAGAAAGTGAAAGTGAAAGTCGCTCAGTCGTATCCGACTCTTTGCGACCCCGTGGACTACACCGCCCATGGAATTCTCCAGGCCAGAATACTGGAGTGGGTAGCCTTTCCCTTCTCCAGGGAATCTTCCCAACCAAGGACTTGAACCTCGGTCTCCTGCGTTGGCAGGTGGATTCTTTACCATCTCAGCCACCTGGGAAGCCCTCAATTTAATGTATGTTTATATTACATGTCCCTTGTTGCCTGACAGATTACCCTCAAACTTAGTGGCTGGCTGAATGCAACACCCGAATCTTGTTTTATTAGCTTTTTTTTTAATATATGTATTTTACTGAAGTATAGTTGACTTACAGTGTTTCAGGTTCCCAAGTGATTCAGTTATACATATACACATACATTATTTTTCACATTATTTTCCATCATAGGTTATTACAAGATATTGACTACAGTTCCCTGTGCCATACACTTCCGTTGCCTGTTGCGTAATTCTTTTTTAAATTAGAAATCTAACCTTCTGTTCATGAGCACCCGTCTATCACCCCATTGTTTCTTTGGGTCAGGAGCTTGGGTAGAGCTTCATTGCACCATCTGCCCAGCATCTGTCATACTTGAAGTCAAGGCATTGGCTGGGCTGCCTTCTCAGCCGGGGGCTCGACTGTGGGAGAAGGCTGCCGTCAACTCATCGCAGTTGTTGGCAGGATCCGTTTCCTTGCAGGGGTGGGACTGTGGTCCTGTGTCGCCATGACGATACATGGCTGGGGTCCGCTCTGACTCCTGGAAAGTGCCTGAGATACCTCCCTGTGAGGCCCCCTTCAGCGGCAGATCACAAAATGGCTTTTAGCAGAATCCTCATCTCCAGCCTGCTGAGACAGAATTTTATGTCATGCAACATAATCTCAGCAGTGACGGTGCTTCACCTCGCCCGTGTTCTGTTGATTAGAAGTGTACACACACACATATACGGGGAGGTGATGACATTAAGCAGGTTGTGACTCAGTGAGGCTCACCCTGTGCCCTGTCTATTCAAGAGTCTAATCAGTGGTTTGGTCACTAAGCCATGTCCAACTCTTGTGATGCCATGGGCAGAGGGGCCTGGCAGGCTACAGTCCATGAATCCCAGGTGGTATTGCCTGGTATTGCCAGGTCCTCCTCCAGGGCATCTTTCCGACCCAGGGATCGAACCTGGGTCTCCTGCATCGCAGGCGGATTCTTTACAGACTGAGCCACCAGGGAAGCCCATGTCTAATACAGAAGGAGATAAAAAGAGGGGATTCAGGTCTCTTGAGACACAGAACAGACCGAACTGATCAGAAGTGGAACTCAGCAAATCAAAGCAATGAGTTCGTGCAGAGACCAGGGGTGTGAGGCCACTTCTGCATGCCCTACGTTCTGTTTTATTTTGTATTCTATTCTGTACACAAACCGCACATCTATAGGAACTAAAACGTGAGGCTGGCAAGTCTAGAGGAACAAGATGTGCTCTTCACTTGAGAAATGCATTATCCATTAACATCCCTGAGTCTGGGTAAGTAGGTTTATGTCAGATCCCTGAAACGGGAAATGCAACTTCAGGTCATTTGAAACCTTCCTCCGTGACATTTCAGACGTGATGGTGGGCTTCTGTGAATCTCGTTCTGTCTGAAATAACCGTGCAGGACTTCTGAACCACGTCTGGTTTAATAAAATGAGACTGGAAGCCTGCACATCACAACTAGCGTTGGACCCCGCTAGGCACAGCTAAGCAAGCCTGTGAGGCAGCAAAGACCCAGCACAGCCAAAAATAAATATTTTTTTAAAATGGGATGTGTGTACAAATTGTGATATGCTGTGGCAGAAAGGTTCGTTGAAGCTTGAAAGGTGGGGAAAAGAGAGGCTACTTAATGTGAGGAACTTTGTAGAGAGCTCCCAGTCCAATTGTCCAAAAGCTCAAGCCTTAATATTCAACTTTAGTTGCTTTCATTGTTCTTATTTCTGGATTCTTTTTTTTTTTTTTTTGCCCCTGTTTTATTGTGCTGTAAATGTCTGACTGTTTTGCTTACCGAGATTGAATCGTGGAAGGACCCATTCCTATTGCAGTGTTTTCAAGGCTAGGCATTCATTGAGAACACTTGTCCATCCTCTCCTGGTTGTTACATTTTGTGTTAGGAAGGTATCCAGGTTCCCGTATCGTCAAGAACCTAAGCTTTCCCTTTGTAAGAGTCTGAACCCAGGTGACTCCAGATTTTGGTTTTCTACAGCAGAAACAACTAGACAATTAGAGATATTTGGTCCAGTGTATTCACTTGTAAAATGGTCCAAGCTTTATCTTCAAAGGTGTGAGCTTGCAAACCACACCGCAAAGAGCAAAACCAGTCTGTCCCTTGCTTTTGTAAATCAGGTTTTATTGGAATGTCGTCAGGACAGTTTTTTTTTTTTTAATGTATTATCTACGACTGCTTTTGTCTTCCAACAGCAGAGTTGGGTAGTTGCAACACGTCGTGTGGCCCATAAAGCTGAAACTTCGGCAAAAATCTGGCCCTTCCCAGAAAGTATGTTCCACTTTCTGAGCAAAGTCACTCAGTCGTGTCCGACTCTTTGCAGCCATGGACTGTAGCCTGCCAGGCTCCTCCTCCGTCTGTGGGATTCTCCAGGCAAGAGAACTGGAGTGGGGTCACCATTTCCTTCTCCAGGGGATCTTCCTGACTCAGGGATCGAACCTGGGTCTCCTGCACTGTAGGCAGATGCTTTTACCGTCTTCTGAGCCAGCAGGGAAGAAGAACCACAAGGCATCATGATAGCCACGCACCACCCCCCCCCACCCAGTCAGACTGCCATCTTGTCTTTATCTGTATCAGCAGCACCCAAGTCTACACATAAAGCATCTTTATCTGTATCAGCAGCACCCAAGTCTGAACATAAAGCATCTTTATCTGTATCAGCAGCACCCAAGTCTACACATAAAGCATCGTTCTTGGTCATGTTGGTCTTAGAATTATCCTGCATGGAAAAGATTTTCAGGGGCATCTTGTTTGTGTGTGTGTTTGGCTTCGCTAGGTCTTCATTGCTGGGCACCGGGGTTCACCAGCTGCAGCGAGGAGAAAATACTGTTTGTTTGTGATGCAGGATTTTCATTGTGGTGGCTTCTCTTGTTGTGGAGCATGGGATCTAGACGAGTGGGCTTGAGTAGCTGCAGCGTGCGGGCCCTGGAGCACAGCCTCACTAGCGGTGGTGCACAAGCTTGGTTGCTCTGTGACATGTCGCATCTTCCCGGCCCAGGGATGGAACCCATGGCCCCTGCGTTGGCAGGTGAACTCTTAACCACTGGACCACCAGGGAAGCCCCCAGGGGCATAGATAGATAATAACATACCTAGAACCAATTCATCACCTTCTCATGTATTAACTCTTTTGATTATGGATACAGTTCTGCTTTTGCTGCCATTTCAGGCTACAGGCAAAGCCAACAATCTTATTTTAAAGAAAAAAAGTTAAATGTATTAGGACAGGAATCTTTTAGGACTCTTTCTGTGGGTCATAATGGATGATTTCTCATGTTTATGAAATATGTTTTTTTTGCCAATGATAGGTACATGGATAGACGGTGCTTTGTTTCCTGAGTTATTAACTATTACTCCCTTCATCTTACTTTCATAAAATCCTAGATGAGATGGCTGGATGGCATCACCGACTCGATGGGCATGAGTTTGAGTAAACTCTGGGAGTTGGTGATGGACAGGGAGGCCTGGCATGCTGCAGTCCATGGGGTCGCAAAGAGTCAGACACGACTGAGCGACTGAACTGAACTGAAGAACCATGATAAACTATGACAGTTCATCTTACTAGTCATAAAATGCATGTCTTCCTACGTTTAAATGTTCTTTCTTATGATCGATGGCATCTTAAATTATACAAGAAAGCGCCCTTTTTCCTTGCTAGCAGTATATAAGATATATCTGTGTTACACCTGTTGTTGCCTTACTTTTGAGGGCGCATAATGCATCGTAGTTTACACATGGCCTTCTTGGTGATGTCACACCTCCCACCTTTAACTGTGATGTTTCTGACTTCCTAACATGCCCACTCTAGCAGGATGTCAGCTGACAGTCAACACCGGCCATCTGAGCTGTGTACTCGGGGTCTTGGAAAGCTGAGAGCTCACCTCTATCAGGGGTTAGTCAGTGAGGGAAGCCATCCCTGCCTGGTATTGAACTTGACATTCCGTTTGCCTGCTGATCCGGTCCTGGTCAGGGTAAAAATAGGAACGAAAAGGAGGCTGGCTCTCTGCCACAGACAGCAACGTTGATTTATTTCTTTGTGCTTTCTGATTCTCAAAATATTTTTTTTCCACCTTACTCCATTTGATTTTCATGGCAATTCTCAGGAGAAGTTATGTGTGAATTTTGCTAGGTGAGCGTTGCGGGCCATGAAGCTGACACATGAGGAGAAAACGAGATGACATTGTTGAGAGGCAGAGAGATGAGACCTAAAATTGAGGGCATGTGATTTCTACTAATGTTTCCTTCCACCATCCCCTGTCCTAGGCACCTCCGTCTAACCTGCTCCATGTCACAACGCCCAGAGTGGACGACAAAAGTTTTACGTCCCTCAGCAGAAAGTACAGAATGAGGCTATCTGTTGGGTGAAGTCATTGTCCCCACCACGAGTGTGTTCACAGACTTGCTCTCAAATGAGAAGGAAGCTTTGATTGTGCAAAATCAGAGTTCATTCAAGGTCCTCCAAGGAATTAAAGGAAGAGCAAGTTTCCTCAGTAATTTCAGGGTCTCCTTGGCCTTGAGATATTCCAGCATGACTGGAAAGAGACCCCCAAACCTGTAGTGTTCATCACACCCCACTTCTTGCCATCAAAACTTGTCTTCCTTCTGCTCCTTCATAACCCAGTTTTGTTGTCTTCACATCTGGGGTGTTAAGTAAATGCATCACTCTAGGGATTCAGGCAGAGCCCTCCCTTGTCTGGGTGTGTTTCTATAAGAGTTAAAGGTACTGAAATAAACTGATGAGGGGTAAATAGATAAAATTATATAATCTGGCCCAGGTGTGTGCATGAGACAGCCTGATCAGCCCATAGAATTTGCTACACATTAGCAGTCTTTGGCTTCAGAGTATCAGAACAATAGCTGACCTGATTAGAACATCCCTGTGAAGGGACATGTGCAGATGGACTTTGGTGCTGATGCATTTGAACTGTGGTGTTGGAGGAGAGGACTCTTGAGAGTCCCTTGGACTGCAAGGAGATCCAACCAGTCCATCCTAAGTGAAATCAGTCCTGAATGTTCATTGGAAGGACTGGTGTTGAAGCTGAAACACCAGTACTTTGGTCACCTGATGCAAACAGCTGACTCACTGGAAAAGACCCTGATGCTGGGAAAGATTGAGGGCGGGAGGAGAAGGGGACGACAGAGGATGAGATGGGTGGATGGCATCACCGACTCGATGGACATGAGTTTGAGTAAACTGCGAGAGTTGGTAATGGGGAGGCCTGGCGTGCTGCAGTCCATGGTGTCGCAAAGAATTGAACATGACTGCGTGACTGAACGGAACTGAACTTGGAACAGTCATATCTTCTCTTTTGGGGGACTGGGGATATACCAGAGCTGTACTAAAACAAAGCTGACTTTGGGAGACATGATCCAGTCAGTTCTGCTCTTTTGAAAAGTCAATTAGTGGCCCATTCTGAGTCCATTAAGTTAGTGTCCGGTGTAAAAAGATGGACTCTATTTGTATTGAAATGGTTTGCTGTTTGGGAATGTTTTCTAAAGAAAAGTTATAGTATGGCTCCTGGGCACACCCTTTAGGGGAGCTGTTCGTATCTGGGGGCAAATTGGATGGCTCTTGAGGTGGAAGCCTGCTGGTCAGAAGCAGAGGTTCTTTTTTCTTGTATAGCGTGAATGCTGCAGCACGTGAAAGATGTCGGTGGGCTAGACCAGGATGGTGGTCCAGAAGGTGGGCAGAGCGCTCATCACGCATTCTGAAATGCAGGGCTGACCAACTCGGATGGCAGGTTGCATAGGAAAAATGGGGATGGGGAGTGAAGAATTGATGATGAGCCTGGAGTCTTTGTCTTCGGCAGCGCAGGGAAGGGCACTGAGATGATCCTGAGCTGATACCAAGATGTGGAGTACATGGCAGGCGCAGATTTTGGCGGGGCAGGAGAAGAGGATGATCGGAGACTGTGTCTGAGACGCAAACCATACTTCCACCTGAGATGCGTTATGGGCACACGGATCCTTGAGTCTACAGTTGAGGGGAGAGATCAGGCTGGAAATGCAGACGTCATGGCTGACAGGTGCTATTTCAAGTCATGAACCTGGATGAAGTGGTAGAAAGACAGGAGCTTAGTCAGTTATGCCCTGAATCGCAGTAGTGTAAGGATGGAAGCCTAGGAAGACCCAGTAAGCGGAGGAAGTTCAGTTCAGTTGCTCAGTCGTGTCCAACTCTTTGCGACCCCATGGACTGCAGCACGCCAGGCCTCCCTGTCCATCACCAACTCCTGGAGTTTACCCAAACTCACATCCATCATGTGAGTGATGCCATCTAACCATCTCATCCTCTGTCGTCCCCTTCTCCTCCCCCCCTCAATCTTTCCCAGCATCAGGGTCTTTTCAAACGAGTCAGCTCTTCACATCATGTGGCCAAAGTATTGGAGCTTCAGCGTCAGCATCAGTCCTTCCAATGAATATTCAGGACTGATCTCCTTTAGAAATCGGTTGGTTGGATCTCCTTGCAGTCCAAATGCCTCTCAAGAGGCACCACAGTGGACTAAGGGAAGCTGTCAAGATGGGAGAAATTTGACCTTCGCTGATGGTCCAGTGGCTGAGACTCTGTGCTCCCAGAGGAGAAAGTCCAGGGTGGAGGTCTAAAGGACACACGGCAACAGTTTTTCATGAAAAGTATTAGTCATTCGGTCATGTCCAGAATCCCAGGGACAGAGGAGCCTGGTGGGCTGCCATCTGTGGGGTCGCACAGAGTCGGACATGACTGATGTGACTTAGCAGCAACAGCTGCATGTCTGACTCTTTGCAACCCCATGGTCTGTGCATGGACTTCTCTAGGCAAGAATACTGGAGTGGGTAGCCTTTCCCTTAAAACTGCGGTCTCCTGCATTGCAGATTGTTTTACTGTCTGAGCTCCCAGGGAATCCCAAGAAGGAAGCAGTAATGGACTGCGTCTGCAAGACTGGGGAGGTCTGAAAATTGATCAAGGTCATGGTCAACCTTCATAAGGGCAGAATTAGAAGGTGGCCGCAGAGAAAGCTTGGTGGACGTGCTCCAGAGGAGTGGGCAGGCATCTTGTGGAGAGGAGGGGAGCCATGAGAACATGTCCTGGAGATGAGTAGTTTGGGTAAACTCTGTGAGTTGGTGATAGACAGGGAGGCGTGACGTGCTGCAGTCCATGGGGTCAAAGAGAGTCGGACACGACTGAGCGACTGAACTGAACTGAACCGAGGGCATGCGGGCCCAGCTTCCAGGCACGGGAAGCTGTGAAGGGGGACGCGTGGAAGTGTTCTTCTGTTGATGTAATGGAGTGGCTTGCTGAGAACAGTGGTGGCTAGCAGGACCTGCACATTTCCCCAAAGTGTCAGCTCCTATGACTACAACAAATAAGGTTTTCTTTTTACAAATGCTGGGCGTTTACCTTTTATATTTTTATAGTAAAGAAATGTGTTGGTGATAGATTCTGGGTCATGATCCTTGGGTAAGGTGCAGATTTGGTTCAAGTTTTCGACTTGGGGTGGAAGTCATGGGACTGAAACAGTTTGTGGAATGGTGAAGAATTTTATAATCACTATGAGAGTTCATTTGCCATCGTTTTATGAAAGAAGCTGCCCTCATTAAAACAAGTTTGACTGTCCTGGAAAATGAGGATATCAAGAATATTGAATGACGTTTTATTGTCATTGGGTGAGTTATTCTCTGGGTGGAACATGTTCTCCACGGAATGTAGCCTTTTTTTTTTTTCCCTCCGAACAGTGAGGCTCAATTTTCAGTGAATTTTTATGTGGCGCTGGGGAGTATAGAATTATACGAGACTATTGAAGAGAACTGATGAGGTTTGAAAATTTGTTTAAGAGACTGAGACTGGAGGCTATTTGGAATGATTTAAAGACTTATCCTGTCTGAGAAGAGGGATTAGGCAGGTAGCCACACAACAAGTTAGGGGAATGTCTTGGAAATTGCTGAAGCTAATTTAAGTAAAAGATATATTAAAGCACTTAAACAGTGGCAGAACATAGCAGAGATTGGGTAAATAGTAGCTGTTTTTATGGTGAAGGTGAAGTGCAAGGTCATCGCTTTGAAGATTCCACGATAATGTCCCACTGAACAGTCGAAAAGTGAAAGTGTCCAGTGTTCAGTCGGGTCCGACTCTTTGTGACCCCATGGACTGTAGCCCGCCAGGCTCCTCTGTCCATGGGATTCTCCAGGCAGAAATACTGGAGTGGGTTTCCATTCTCTCCTCCAGGGATCTGCCCAACCCAAGGGTTGAACCCCCCTGTCTCCCAGATTGCAAACAGAGTCTTTACCATCTGACCCCCCAGCAAGGCCCAGTCATGGAGGAAACAGAGTAAATGCTCACAAGTCTGTCCTAAGTTTTAACTTCCTTCCTAAGCCTGTCAGGATGGGAAAGATGAAAAAGAAGGGGCTGTGGTCGGGGCGTTCATTTTGGGGAAATGACTCTGGTATGTTCTCACCTTGGAAAGGCCTGACCGGAACAGGAGCATGCAGTGGGAGATGCGCTGGGGGAAAAGCCCAGATTTCTGGAGTCAGAGACGAGGTTTTTGAATCACGTTTCAGTTGCAGAGATGAGAGAGAGACGGCTTCTCCATACAGCTTCCAGGGACCAGACTTGGTCCTGCTGCACATACGTCACACGGAGTTTTTTTTTTTTGGCTGAAGTACAGATTCTGATCCAGCAGGCTTGGGCCGTGAGCATGAGGATCCGTGTGTCCTGGTGATGCTGGTCAAAGCCTAACAAGTGTGCGTGTGGGTGCTGCTCACTGATCCTGGGCTTCCGTGTAAGGGCTCGGCTTGATGAAGTCTTGTCATTATCCTCTCTGGTATCCCGTAGAAAGAAAGTATGCAGTGACTCATAAAGGTGTTTTAAGGTGGCAGGGGGATCCCTCCCTCTTTTTATCATTTAAAATGCAGAGTTACAATTGTTGCCTTTTCTCTGCCCCCAAATGAAAGGTATTTTAATGGGGTATAGAATTCCAGCGAAATCTTAATAGTTTTTTAAAAATTTAGTGATTTAAAAATATCTCTTCATTTACTTTTGTCATGCATGTTTTCTGAAAATTTTCTGACTTGCTTTTTTTTAAAGCTGTATATGAAGTATCTTTTTATTTCCCTGCCTACATTTAAAAAAAACTTCTTGAGGTGATGTATTTGTTCTTCCTGTTTTCCTTGTTTCTTTCTTTGTCTCTCTCTCTCTTTTTTTTACTTTCTTTCGTCTGTGCTGGGTCTGCATTTCGGAGCATGCAAGCTGTCTAGTTGTACATAAGCTTAGTTGTCTCAAGGCATGTGGGATCTCAGTTCCCCGACCAGGGATTGAACCTGTGTCACCTGCATTGCAAGACAGATTCTTAACCGCTGGACCACCGAGGAAGCCGTCTCGCTGTCTACTTTTCAGTTCTTTTTTTTTTCTGTGTCTGATTGTAATATGGTTATGGTACCTTGATGGGGTAGCCTTTATACATCTTCTGTTTGGGGTGAGTAAGACTCTTCTAATTGTAGGCTTATAATTTTAATAAAGTTTTTTCTTTAACATCCTCCATGTCCTGTCTTCTGGGGACCTGATTCTATATGATAGACTTTATATGGTCTTCTCATCAGGGACTCTCTGATCTTGTTTTTTTTTGTTGTTGGTGGTGGTGTTTATTTCCCCACCCATCCCCATGCTCTGCTTCAGTTTGATAATTTTCATTGTTGTGACTTCAACTTCGCATCAAGAGATTTTTTTCTTCGACAGTGTCTGACATTTTAAAAATCCTATCTGGTATATTTTTTGTGTTTTCGTCTTTGCTTCTGCAAGTTTCCTGCAGGCCTTTGTTGCATCTTCTGTTTCTCTTTTCTCTGTGTCCATGTCTTCTTGTATATTCGTAAGGTATGCAGAGCATATTTATAAGTATCCTATCACATGTCTTTTTCTGTTAACTACATCGCCTTTAGATTCTCCGTGTCCCTTGTGGTTGCATGTCATAGAATCCTGCTTCTTTGCATGCCAGCTGATTTTTTATTAGATGTCACTGTTTCGAGTTCTCAATGCTGCTGTATTTCTGTAAAAAGCATTGGACTCTTCTGGCATGTAGATAGTTACTTGACATCCGCTTCTTCTGCAGAGACTTGCTTGTAAACTTTCTTAGGGCAGAGTCAGAACAGCCTTTAGTCCGGGGCTCATGTATCCCCATTACTAAGGTGATTAGAGAAGGGAATGGCCCTGAACTCCAAGATTCATGCCTGGAGAATCCCATGGACCGAGGAGCCTGGCGGGCTACAGGCCATGAGGTTGCAGACAGTCAGACATGAATGAGCCACTGAGCACTAAAGTGATACTTCTCTTAGGCCTCTGCCCGAGGCCCTGTGTGCTATGTATCCTCTCTGCTCCGATGGCTGGAATGGGAGGTGCTTGGCTCCGTGGAAGTCTAGGCGTGCTTTGCCCTGGTGATTTTTCTTCTTGGCTTTCTGCTGTTCTTGGGAACTTTCACCACGAGCACGTTCAAAAAGCAGTATTCAGCCCAACCCCGGGGGGTCCCTCACACCTCTCTGGGTTTCTTTGTCCAGTTCCATCCTTCCTGATTTCTTTTTTGCTCACAGGACCTATGCATTTCAGCTTCCTCAAACTCGCATTTTGGCTAGGCTGAGTCTTGGTTGATTTGCAGAGCAACTCTGTGTAGCAGGTAGGGGCTGCACACGTTTCTCATTGCAGTGGCTTCTCTTGTTGCCGAACACGGGCTCTAGGCACACGTTTCTTCAGCAACTAAAACACTCAGGCTTGAGAGCTGCAGCTCAGGCGCTCTGGAGTGTGGGCTCAATTAGTTGTGGCACTTGGGCTTAGTTGCTCTGACGCATGAGGGCTTCTTCCCAGACCGGGAATCGAACCCATGTCCCCGCCATTGGCAGGCGGCGACTCTTATCCATTGTGCCACCAGGGAAGTCCCAGCTTTCTCAAACTCTGATCTCTTTCTGCTCAACTCAGAAGCACCTTTCAACATCTGGCTCGGCCCCGTGGACTCGAACCCGCCTCCGGGCGTGAATTTTTGATCCTCTCTGGGGTCACCTCATGTGTGTGCGCTCTCAGGAAACAGCCCTGTGCCACCTGGGGGCTATTATCTGAACGGCCCGGTAAAGTGTGAGAGTCATGCACTTTTATCAGAGTGGTAGTAGGAAAGTGGCGTTCTGAAAATACATGTTTCTGATTTTTCTCCTGACTTGATAGCATTCATGGCCACGGTCTACACTTTGCCTGGGAAGCAAGTTGATGGTCATCACATTTAATCCCGACCAGGAGGCTAAGCAACAACAACTCCCATCTGGAAATAGCCACGATTACCTGCACAGAGGAGTTAACCATAGCAAAACAGTCTTTAGAAATTCCTGCTTAAAAGCTTGACCCTTGGCTGGCTTCTGGAAAGTTAAGAATTGGAGGCGGGGCTTCCGACTCCCCCCCAACGATAAGAGGGGCTCACCCTTCCTAAACTGTTGGCCCCCGTTCCCTTCTGGGAGTCTGGACTCTGGTCCATGCTGGGCAGAAGGAACCTCAGTGACCAGCCTCCCAGAAGAACTCTAGGCCTCAGGGTCCACCCCCAGAACTTCTCTAGATGACGGCATTCCACACGTGCTGCTAGAAGTCGTGGCTGGACAGATTGAGCGTGTCCTGTGTGGCTCTAATGGGAGACCCTTCACCTGGTTTCTTCTGGACTTCTCCCCATGGGCCCTTCCTTTATGCCTGTTTTTCTCTGGATCTTTCTACTGCAGTCCATCACAGCCCTGAGTATGGGGGTCCTAAATTAAGTTCAAGGTTTCCTGCCCCATTCCTTCTAAGCCACCGTAGTTTTAAACACATACTCTTTTATTTTTAGTTTTATTATATCATGTTCTCTTTTTTTTTAAATTGATATTCATAATTTTTTCCATTTTCAGTTCAGTTCAGCTGCTCAGTCATGTCTGACTCTTTGTGACCCCATGGACCACAGCACACCAGGCCTCCCTGTCCATCACCAACTCCCAGAGCCTGCTCAAACTCATGGCCGTCGAGTCGGTGATGCCCTCCAACCATCTCACCCTCTGTTGTCCCCTTCTCCTCCTGCCTTCAATGCTTCCATTGTAGTTTTCCATTTATGTGGGTGAGAAAATGATTAGTAATTCTTTTATGCTAATTTCTGTATTTCTGGCTTTCTAAATTTGATCCCGCCTCAGTATCTTTTAAAAGACACCATTTTCTTTGGGATTATTCATGACAGATTCTGCCTTCTGCTATGCCTGAAGTCCAAATTGATCTGCACAAACTCTTTTTCTCACATAATATATATGTGCATACTTAAGTCACTTCAGTCATGTTCGATTCTTTGAGACCCCCATGGACTATAGCCTACCAGGCTCCTCTGTCCATGGGATTCTCCAGGCAAGAATGCTGGAGTGGGTTGCCATTCCCTTCTCCAGGGGATCTTCCTGACCCGGGGCTCGAACCCGTGACTCTTACACTTGCCACTAACACCACTTTGGAAGCCCTACATATACATATGTATCTATAAACTTTATTTTGGGGGGGTGCTGTGCTAGCCAGTCTACTCTTTATTTCTGTTAACTTGTGAAACAGCTGAATTTTACCATTGCATAGTTTTGCAAGAAAGGCTCGTGAGTATTATATTCTCCGAATCTTTATGTCTTTGAGAATATTTATGTCATATGTATACTTAAATAACAGTTGAGCTGATTTTATTTTTTTATATTCTTTAGTATTATATATATACTAAAGTATATATAGTATTATTTTATATTCTTTAGTATTATATACTATTATATATTCTTTAGTATTATACAGTAATATATATTATTATATACTATTATATATTCTTTAGTATTATACAGTAATATATTATTATATACTATTATATGTTCTTTAACATTATATAGTGATATATATTACATATATATTTTTAGTATTATATATTTTTCTACTGGCTTCACGCATTAAATTTGATAGAGAGAAATTAACCCAGGAGAAAGCTTATTTTCCCCATCGTAATCAGCTTGCCTTTTCTACCGGCATGCCCGAGAAATTCTCTCTTTATTGTTGAAGTTCAGTGGTGCAAGCTGTATCTCAGTAGCGTTCATTCTTGTCAGTATTCCTGGACTATAACTGCTGTTTTGATTTTCATATATATCATTTATGTGTGTGCACCTGTGTTCAATGGTATCCAACTCTTTGGCGACCCCATGGTCTATAGCTTGCCGGGCTCCTCTGTCCATGGGATTCTCCAGGCAAGCATACTGGAGTGGGTTGCCATTTCCATCTCCAGAGGAACTTCCTGACCCAGGGATCGAGCCCTGGTCTCCTGCATCACAGAGAGCCTTTACCGTTGGAGCTGCAAGGGAGTCAGGGAGAAACCGAGACCTCCTATTTAGGTCATTTCTTATGCATTTGTTTGTTTTACTGAATTCGATGTGTTTGTGTTCATCGTCCCATGATTTCCACACTAATTATTTTAATGTATGGTAATGGCCAGCCACTCCAGTATTCTTGCCTGGAGTGATCCCATGGACAGAGGAGCCTGGCAGGGTACAGCCCATGGGGTCGCAAAGAGTCAGACATGACTTAGTGACTAACCCACCACTACCATCACCTTCATTTTACAGCAAAATGAAGATAACGGTGTCTTTTAAAAAGTATCCAAGAATGATCAGCTGCTGTTGTTAGTATTTCATTTTCATTTTACCAACGGCCACAAGAAAGTTGATCTTAGCATGTTGCGCAGGTGGGGTAATGAAAACGCAAGTTTAGTTTTGAGCTAAAGATGGGGAGGTAGGAGAGATTTATAAGAATTACATCCTATTCTGTAGAGCATTAATTAAAACATGCAATATTTCCCCCTTCATCCAGTGCATCCAACGGCATTTTTCCCCGTGTGCACTGCTTTTCCGAGCCCTTCTTTGAATGTGTTGGGCTCCCCTGGTGAGTCAGATGGTACAGAATCCGCCTCCCATGCAGGAGACTTGGGTTTGCTCTCTGGGTGGGGAAGATCACCTGGAGAACGGAACGGCAACCCACTGCAGTATTCTTGCCTGGAGGACTCCATGGACGGAGGAGCCTGGCTACAGTCTACTGGGATGCAAAGAGTTGGACTTGACTGAGTGACCACCGTGCACGGGTTTGCAGAGAGTTGGACACGACTGAGCGACTAACACTGATGCGTTTTCTTACTCCGACTTAGTTTTCTCTCACCTGTAAGCATTTTTGTCCTTATGCCGCTGAACCTGTCAATTCTAAGTGATGATGAAAGACGTGGGGAGAGACTTCTTGTACAGATGCCAAAAGTTCTTTCATCTGCATTCAGACCAATAATATTTTTCAACCTAATCCGAGAGGATTATCCAAGATACCTGACAGAGAATGTCAAAATTTGCCTTCCGTGCGTGTAAACAGTGGAACTGTTAAGTAGAATGCCTCTGAAAGATTACTAAATCCACGGATTTGTGAGACAGTCTTCATGTAAGTTCAGAGTGCAGATGGTTCCTTGTAAGTTCCAAGGGGGCCCAGTTCCCTCCTTTAGAGGTCTCAGGCCCGGGCCTCGTAGGGGGGCATGTTACAGACCGGTGGGTGGTCATATCATTGGAGAAGCAGAGCCAACTCTTGCTCTGACCTCTATAGCATTTTGGTCAGAATAACAGAAGAATCTGGAAATGTTAAACAGGAAATGTGTAGCGGTGGAGAAAGAAAAGAGACGTCCACGGGTCCAGTCCTGTTGAGTAGCTGGTGTGACCTACTCTGCACGGCATTACCTGGTTGTCTGTATGCACAATCTCATGTAATCCTCAGCATCTCGTCTGCAACGTGACAAGCTCAGGGACCAGTCTACAAAGCTCCAGCACAGACAGGAACTTTCCCAACTTCTTTCTGTGGACCTCAAAATAATCACCCTCCCGCAAAATCGCGTTTTTGAAACCCTCACGAAAAGGAGATGTATGTAATTGTACGGAACAACCATTACATCAACTGGAAGATCCAAATTATTGTACAAATTATGATCATTTCGAGAAGGGAATGGCAACCCACTCCTGTATTCCTGCCTGGAGAAATCCCATGGACAGAGGAGCCTTGGGCAGCCACAGTCCATGGGGTTTTAACGAGTCAGACACGACTGAGTGACTAACACACACAGACAAATCAAAGAGAATTAAATAAAATGATTGAGCAGACCATAAAGTTGAATTTAGATTAAATACTAAAAATGTTGATTTCATATATATATATATATATTTTTTTTTTTTTAAAGAATGTTGTTAAGGGTTTCTCACGGTGACTACACACAGAAGCAATTGATGGAACAATAGTTCACATCGTAACTGTGGTGACTTAGCTCACTAATCGGCAAATAGTCCTGCCGTCCCCATGTCAGGGTTTCCGTAGTGGCTCAGATGGTAAAGGACCCGCCTGCCGATGCAGAAGATGTGAGAGATGCACGTTCGATCCCTGGGTCGGGAAGATCCCCTTGCAGAAGGGCATGGCGACCCACTCCAGGATTCTTGCTTGGAGAATCCCCAGGGACAGAGGAGCCTGGCGGGGCTACAGTCCATGGGGAAGGACATGACAACCGGCTCCAGTGTTCTTGCCTGGAGGATCCCATGGACAGAGGAGCCTGGCGGGGCTTACAGTCCATGGGGAAGGACATGACAACCCGCTCCAGTGTTCTTGCCTGGAGGATCCCATGGACAGAGGAGCCTGGCGGGGCTACAGGCCGTGGGGTCGCACAGAGTCGGTCGGGACTGAGCAACTCACACTTTCACTTTATGGTCATTCTGCTTTTGCCCTCCGTGGGAGCAAATGTTCCAGATCTGTCTCCACCACTGTGTTTGGTTTTAACTTTGACCTGTTAGCTCGGCGAGGAAACTTGCAACAGGAGGAGACGGCAGCTCTGTTTTTCTCTCTCAGTTCCAGGGCACCGTGGTTGGCACATGGGTGATTAGAGTCAGGTGGACAGAGAGCTCTTTCTTTGTTTTCTGATTCCAAGTCACACCTCGTTTTCATACGTGAAGCAGCTTGCACTGAGTTGATTTGATTACACCATGATGCACACTTAAGCCCCTGTGATTGCTGACTTAGCCAGCAGTAAACACTTGCCAGCTTGAATAAAACCATTTCTACTTGCAAAGCCCAGCCTGTGTTGCAGGGGCCAGCGATTTGGGTAACTTTAGTGCTGCTTTCAGCGCATGCAACGTATACATTTTGTTGAAAGAGGAAAGTTGGCCAACACTCTACAATTGTTCCCAATCCTTTTGCATGCTTCCTTGATTCCTTACATTTGGACTGGAATTTAGAACTTTTTCAAAATCCAATGAAGTAAAACAGATCTCGCAAGTAAGAAAACAGTGAACTGTGAAATTGAATGAGAGCGAAATGCTTTAAGAACTGATAATGCTTTAAATGTTTTATAAAGTTTTTTTTTTAATTAGCTACAGATTTGTGTTACTTCAATATTGAAAGCGTGGCCTTTTTTGTATCTTATCTGGATAGTTCTTGAGTTGAGACACGATTTTAATCCAGTCAGTTCATATTATTTTCAAATTTTATACATGATCGTTGTTGCTGTTCAGTCACTAAGTCGTGTCCGACTCTTTATATGTAATTATTAACAATCAATTTTATTGATGTCTACAATTTGAATTCAAACCTTGGGACTGTACGTTTTCTAGCTAGTGCTTCCAGTTTTCCACTTTTTGTATTAAAGAGCATGAAATTTTCCCCTGGCATTTGTCAGAGGACTGATGACATGTACATAAAATTTGTACTTTAAATTTACAGTGTCAGAACTCAGAATGTATTAACAATAATCTGTGGATGTGTGTGTCATTGATGTGTAGCTGTTGCGTGTAATATAAAATTGCAATTCGTGGGTCATACATCTTCAGGAAATTAGCACATCATTTCTTTGAGGTTTCCCTGGTGGCTGATACAGTAAAGAATCTGTCTGCAGTGCAGCAGACCTTGGTTCGATCCCTGGGTTGGGAAGATCCCCTGGGGAAGGGAATGGCAACGCACTCCAATATTCTTGCCTGGAGAATTCCATGGACAGAGGAGCCTGGTGGAGTGCAGTCCGTGGGGTTGCAAAGAGTCACATGTGACTGAGAGGGAAAGAAAGCAAGTACATTTATTTTGTAAATAATTCAAGGGAAACATCTGAAGGAGCAAGATTTTTTTTTCCTTCCCTAGCCACATGCAGACACAAATACACACATCCCTCCTCTTTTTCCATTTTGACAGTATTGATGATGAAATTTACACTCCACTCTTTCCAGAAGGGACTTGAGATAGCTTTTTAAATTCTAAAATGTACTTTGTATATGAAAATAGGAGTTTATAAAAAAGAGACTATTTCTTCCCCCCTGGTGACCATCAGGTTATTACAGAGTATTGAGCAGAGTTCCCCGTGCTGTGCAGCAGGTCCTTGCTGGTTCCCCATGTTAAACACAGCCGTGTGTCCATGTCCATCCCAGACTCCCTGACTAGCCCTTCCCCATTCTTCCCCCTGGTGACCATCAGGTTATTACAGAGTGTTGAGCAGAGTTCCCTGTGCTGGACAGCAGGTCCTTGCTGGTTCTCCACGTTAAATACAGCCACGTGTCCATGTGCATCCCAGACTCCCCAACTTCCCCCATCCTTTCCCCAACCTAGCAAGCATAAGTTTATGTCTAAGTCTCTGCATCTATTTCTGTTTCGCACATCAGTTCATTTGCGTCATTTCTCTTTAGATCCTTCACATTAGGGGTGTCCTACAATGCTTCTGCTTCTGTGCCTGACTCTCTCCACCCAGTGTGACAATCTGCAGGTCCCTCCGTGCTGGTGCAGATGACATGAGTTCCCTCCGTGTTGGTGCAGATGACGTGACTTCACTCCTTTTTAACGGCAGTGTAATATTCCATCCTGTATAGGCACCGCATCCGCTTTACCTACCCCTCTGTTGAAGGCCACTGAAGCTGCTCCAGCATTTTGCCCCGCGTCTGCGGTGTCGTGGACATCAGACCCCGTGAGTCTGACCTGAGGCCTTCTCGCGTTCCCTCGCAGCCTCTGTTCCCCAAGAAGAATTACGAGTGCGTGACCAGCTGTGAGTTCCTCCAGTACCTCCTGTCGGTCAAGCAGGGGGGCTGCCCCTCCCCGGAGAAGGCCAGCGGGTTTGCCGCCGCCTGCGTGGAGAGCTGCGACGCCGACGCCGACTGCTCCGGGCTGAAGAAGTGCTGCCCCAACGGCTGCGGGCACACCTGCCAGCTGCCCAGGACTCTGTACAAAGGTGAGGGGCGGG
>CM035303.1:128024661-128061430 GCA_020226075.1 Hydropotes inermis
TGGGGCGGGGCGCGGGGGCATGGGCGGGGCCCGGTGGGGTGGGGCGCGGGGGGCATGGGCGGCGCATGGGCGGGGCCGGGCCTCCAGCCTCGAAGCGGCGCATGCGCGCGCCCGACCCAGGGCGTCGGTCACAGACGCGACGAGCGCCGGAAGCGCGGAACTGTGGGAGAAAGTACGTGCGTCACACAGACGTCGGGAAACACGCGGGCTCACGCTGTGGGGCTGTGAGCGGTTCACGGAACGCTTGTCCGTGTTTCCACTGCAGTGCGGTTCATTTGCAAGATTGGCTTCTGGTGTACGACCTTGTGATAATATGATAAAATCACATAATATATTAAAATATAATGAACATGTTATAAAATATAAAACATATTTGTATATTTATAAATATAAAAACAATGAAATATATAATAAAATGTTATAAATATATATAATCTATAAATATATTATATACATATAATATATTATAAATCAGTTACACTCCATTTAAAGTTATTATCAGGACTTCCCTGGCAGTCCACTAGTCAAGACTTCGCCTTCCAGTGGAGGGGGTGAAGGTTCGATCCCTGGTCTAGGAGAACATTTTACTCCTGGCAAAAAAATGTCAAAACAGAAAACAGAAGCAACAGTGTAACAAATTCAACGATTACTTTCAAAATAGTCCACATCAAAAAGAAATCTCTTTAAAAAATAATGGCTATGTTATATGAATCCTGCCGAAATGAACATGTAGGAAGGCTGTCATTAATTCAGTGACTTTATGGTGTATTTTTCTCCAACGTGAGTAAACCATTGAAGCTCTACTGGATTCCTAGGAGGAAAGGTGTTAAACCCTTGGAAAATAGGCTAGGGGTGGCGCCCTTGAAAAAGCCATAATGCATGCATGAGTATTGTGGGTTTTCTGTCTGCATAATCCAAGAACAGAGGTGTGTTTGCTAGAGTGTCATACTGACGGACGTAAGTCAGATAGAAGAAGTGTCCTATGATATTCCTTATGTGGGGAATCTAAATATGATACAGCGGAACTTACTAAACAGAAGCAGACTCACAGAATTAGAGAATGAACTTATGGTTGCTAGGGAGGAAGGCTGGGGGAGGGATAGCCAGGGAGCTCGGGATGGACATGGACACCCTGCTGTGTTTAACGTGCAGAACCAGCAAGGACCTGCTGCACAGCCCAGGGAACTCTGCCCAATGTCATGTGGCAGCCTGGATGGGAGGGGAGTTTGGGGGAGAAAGGATGCATGTACACGTATGGCTGAGTCCCTCTGCTCCCCACCTGAAACTATGACAACAGTGTTAATTGCGCTGTACCCCAATACAAAATACAAAGTTTAAAGCTAGGGAAAAAAAAAACCCAAGGGTGTTTGCAGGGACTTTCAGTATTTTGAGTAACATCTTGAGATCCTGGGCTACCCTGGCGGCTCAGCTGGTAAAGAATCCACCCGCAATGCAGGAGACTTGGGTTTGATCCCTGGGTCAGGGTGATCCCCTGAAGAAGAGAAAGGCAAGCCACTCCAGTATTCTAGCCTAGAGAATTCCAAGGACTGCATAGTCGATTGCAAAGAGTTGGACACGACTGAGCAACTTGCGCTTTCACTTGAGATCCTAGATGCTAAAATTGCCCTCTTCCAAAAGACCCGGATGAGGCTCCTGAAACAATTTAGCTGATGTCTACCTTCAGAGGCAGTTTCTAGGGCACTTGACTCCTGTATGCTAAGTGTTATTTGACTCTCTGAGCAAAGGTGACCAACTTCTTTCATGAGAAACCAATGCTATTGTGTTATGTACAAGTTTTGGATGCCGTCAAAGTATACTACGAGAGACATAGGATTTGGTTACTTTTTGGAGTGTGATTTGAAGAGAAAAACAGAATCACTTCGCATTACGCATTAGAAGCAGAAAGAGAAATCTCGCTTGCTTCCTCACTTTCGCTCTCATACATCAAGCAGACACTGTTGCACTGCTGATTTTGAAATCAGTGCTTGCTGACCATTTTCCCAAGTCATTACTTACATTTTCAGAAGTCCATTGTTACACTTAGAACAACTCAGGTGTCCCAGAAGCCACATATCTGCACCACATTCCTCCAGCTTCCTGTTGGAAACACTCTTATCTGAAGTCTGTGTAATCCATCCCATTTTCCTTTTTTTTTCACCCTAAGATCCTTGGAAACCTGGCACAAAAACTCGCTCAAATTCAGAATAATTGCTGTTTTCCCTTTCTTAACAGACTGACATTTCTTTAATGGATCTAAGTTTTATTATTTCCACGCTTTTTATTATAAACTACGTAGCATGATTTCTACCAAAATCTCACACCACTTAAGTTTTTAACAGTCTACTCTTAGGAAACCTTTTCTGTCATTATAGATCATTTGCTATTTAACTATTTGCATTTACCATAAAAATAGAATGCTATTAGAATGATTGTTGAAAACCCATTTGCAAAACCTTTTTGTTTTAAAAGTAAGGCAGTTAAAAGAGGTGCCGTAAATTATGCTTTTCGTCTGAAAGCAGTGAAGAGTCACTGAATTTCAAGTATGCCTGCTTTACGGAGAATAAGGGGAATATTCCAGAGAGGGCCAGCATAAATAATTAATGATTAAAAACCTGCGATTTATTTTTTATTTATTTATTTACTTACGGGTGTGTCCCGTCTTAGTTACAACATGGGAGATGTTTAGTTGCAGTGCACAGGCTCTTTATTGCAGTGTGTGGGTTCTCCCTAGCTATGGTGTGTGGTCTCCAGAGCTTGGGGGGCTCTATATAGTTTGTGGGACCCAGGCCTCTATCCTTGAGGTGCTGGGCTCTACAAGTACTGGGCTCAGTACTTGTAGAACACGAGCTTATTAATTAATCCACTCGATGGGGGATCTTAGTTCCCCGGCCTGGGATTGACCTCCAACCCTCTGCACCGCAAGGCGTATTCTCCACCACTGGAACCACCAGGGAAGTCCCAGGACGCTTGCACTTTAACCTTCACACGATGCATTTTTTCCAGGGCTGAAGTCACTTCTCTGCTACCAGCAACTCTGGACTTAGATGTTTGTGGAGAGTGGGCATTCACAGAGTACTAGCCAGCAAGACGATAAACAGGCTCTGTTGACTTGGCAGTGACTTTGGCATAATGAGCATAAGGATAATAGAGGATTATTTTGGGGAAAAAAAAAATCTAAGTACACATAGAGGTATTTTCCCTTGTTCTCTGAAGCATATAATTTGTACACATATCTCCTCCTTCTTAAACCTCCCACCCCTCCAGGTCACCACAGAGCACCGAGCTGAGTTCCCTGTGCTATACAACAACTTCCTATTAGCTATCTGTGTTTTGCACACCGTCGTGTGTATATGTCAGTATATATGTCATGTGTATATGTCAGTATGTATACATCAGTGTATGTGTCGTGTGTATACATCAGTGTATATGTTGTGTGTATATGTCAGTGTATATGTCGTATGTATATGTCAGTGGTACTCTCTCTGGTCACGCCACACTCCCCTTCCCACACGATGTCCACAGGTTCTTTTTTTATGTCCGAGTCTCACTTCCTGCCCTGCAAATAGGTTCCTCTGTACCATGTTTTCTAGATTCTGCATACATGCATTGATATGATCTAGCAGTCCCACTACTGGACATATACCTTGAGAAAACCATAATTCGAAATGACACATGCACCCCAGGACGCATTGCAGTACTGTTTATAATAATCAGGACACAGAAGCGACCTGATTGTCCATCAATGATGAGGGGATAAAGAAGATCTGGTGCATATATGTTGCTGTGGTTTTAGTCACTAAGTCGCATCCAGCTCTTTTGCGACCCCATAGACTGCTGCCCACCAGGCTCCTCCGTCCATGGGATGCTCCAGGCAAGAATACTGGAGTGTGTTGCCATTCCCTTCTCCAGAGGATCTTGCCAGCCCAGGGATAGAATCCATGTCTTCTGCATTGGCAGGCAGATTCTTTACCAGTGAGCCACCTGGGAAGCCCGTGGCATGTGTATACAATGAAATATTGTTCAGGCATAAAGAGGAACAAAATTGGGTCATTTGTAGTGATGTGTAGTGATGTATAACTCTTGTTATACAAAGTGAAGTAAGTCAGAAAAAGACAAGTATTGTATGAAAGTGAAAGTCACTCAGTCTTTGCAGACACTCTCTGACTCTTTGCGACCCCATGGACTATATAGTCCATGGAATTCTCCAGGCCAGAATACTGCGGTGGGTAGCCGTTCCCTTCTCCAGGGCATCTTCCCAACCCAGGGATCGAACCCAGGTCTCCAGCATTGCAGGCAGATTCTTTACCAGCTGAGCCACCAGGGAAGCCCAAGAATACTGGAGTGGGTAGCCTATCCCTTCTCCAGGGGATCTTCCTGACCCAGGAATCAAACCGGGGTCTTCTGCATTGCAGGCAGATTCTTTATCAGCTGAGCTATCAGGGAAACCCAAGTATTGTATATTAGCACATAAATGTGGGATACAGAACAGTGGTCCTGAAGGGCAGACTTTTTCCTCAAGTAGAACATGCTCCATCACAGGTTGAGCTGGACCAGTCCCACTGTCAGTTCAGCCGTGCTGAGGCTGAGGTTGCGGGTGTCTCTGGGGCGATCTGGTGGTTGGCATCAGACACACCTCCAGGGCCTAATCCCACCTGCCCAGTTCTCCTCTCATCTTTATTGTGACTTTTTCCAGCTACTGTAAGAGGGCCCTCAACCTCAAGCTGTCTTTAGGCACCCCTGTATTATTATTATAGGTCGGTTAAAAGATATATCCGCATCAGTTAGGTAAATCTAATACCGTCACTAATTAAGCAGTTGTTTTAGGCTAATAAAGAACATGGAGCTTTTTTCCTCTGAAGGTAATTTTTAGCTAATTTCTGGAGCTGTAGGAATGGCTACCCACTCCAGTATTTTTGCCGGGACAGTCCCGTGGACAGAGGAGCCTGGTGGGCTACAGTCCATGGGGTCACAAAGAGTCGGACACAACTCAGCAACTAACACACACACACACACACACACACACACACACACCCTTGAAGAACCAGACTCTCCTGGACAGACCTATAAGTTCCTCAGTTTTCGTTTGTTCATTGTTAACTTACTGAAGTGTCAATTTCATGGGAAATCCCAAAGAACAATTTTCAGTGTTTATTACTTTATTTTTTGACTGTCCTGGGTCTTTGTCGCTTTGCCAGGCTTTCTCCAGTTGTTGCTGTGAGGCCTACTCTCTTTAATTGCGGTGGTTTCTCTTGCTGTAGTGCATGGCCTCAGTTGCTCCCTGGCATGTGGGATCTTCCTGGATCACAGATCAAATCCGTGCCTCCTAGACTGCCAAGCCGACTCTTCACCACTCAGCCATGAGTCAAAGCCCACAAAGCATTTTCTTAATGTCTTCCCCAGTTTGAGTTCTGAAGGGTCAACTCAGTCTACAAGTACAGATCCCTGTTTGCTGGGTGAATATTGACCATCGGTTAGGAGTTATGAGGATTGCCTGCCATTGATGATGATGACCCTTACTCGGCACTGACATTCAGAACCCAGGGACACAGCTGCTGCCCAGCCCAGCAGTGAACTCATCGAGGTGGTCACACACGCACGCTGGTGTTTAAGTGGACCACTCAACTTTCCTAACTTTTGCCATTAACTGATACGGGCCAACCACTGCCCTAATTTCTTTCCTCTTTCTCTCTTATGGGGCTAAGGAAAACTTATAAAAATTCATGGAAACACCTATACCGTTTTTGTGCGGTCCATGTGTGTAGGAGATGTGGGCTGACCTCATAACTTCAGAGGCTTCATAGGCTGGAAACTTGACTTTGTAGAAACATGGTATGTTTTGAAAAGATGGTCCATGGAGTGACCAGTTACACCGGAGTGTGTGACGTGGGGTTGTGCTATGACAGCTGTCCTTGGCTAATGCCTCACGTTACCTCTGCAGGCTGGTATTGGGGTTTGACATGAAGGAAACAGCAGTGAGGTTTTCCTCCACCCTTCCAGTGAAGGCTATTACAAGCCTCAAAAGACGTGACAGTGTTACTCTGGGTGAACCAGGCTCTTGGGTGCAGTCTCTGAAACATGTGCCTTCCTGAGGCTGTGAGATGTTCACAAGCTGACCTTCTGCAGTGACATACAAGCTCTGGTTTGTTGGGGGGTTGGTTCTCCTTTGATTCTCCCCTAGTTGACTTCTGGTTTACTTTACAGATTTGTCAAACTGTCCTCTGTCTAGAAGTGTTGCTTCCTTATTTTACTGCCTCTCTTGATGCCCATGGCTTCCCTGATAGCTCAGTTGGTAAAGAATCCGCCTGCAATGCAGAAGACCCTGGTTCGATTCCTGGGCTGGAAAGATTCCCCCTGGAGAAAGGACAGGCTACCCACTGCAGTATTCTTGGTTTCCCTGGTGGCTCAGCTGGTAAAGAATTCGCCTGCAATGTGGGAGACCTGGGTTCCATCCCTGGGTTGGGAAGATGCCCTGGAGATGGGAACAGCTACCCACTGCAGTACTCTGGCCTGGAGAATTCCACGGACCATGTAGACCACAGGGTCGCAAAGAGTCGGACACGACTGAGTGAGCTTTACTTTCTCTTTTCACTTCCCTGACGCCCAGCTGCAGCGGTTAGTTTGGGCAGGGAAAGAGAGACGCTGAACTTGTTTTCCAGACAGAAAAATGCAGGGTAGCCATGCCCTTCGGTTTTACAGGTGGCCCTGACCCCAGGGCTCATCTCTAGCTGGTGCTAACCTGGAGTCAATCGCGGTATCAGTTTGTTTCTTTTCAAAAAGAGCTGATGACGCCACTGCTTCAATATTTCCGTGAACCTGTCAGTACTGGAAACCTGTAAACCTCAGGATTTTCGAGGTGGACCACTATTCACAAATGAACCCCTCCCTCGCACTTTGAATACGGTGACCACATGCCCTCACGTGATAGGAACACAGATGCCCTGAGCATAGCTGTCTTTATGAGAGACGTTGCGCAGTGACTAATGAATGACTCACGAAATGCTCTATCTTAGTGCGTTTTTACACTTGGACTTGTGACAAGTCCTTGTCTGAACAGTCATCTCTGGTGATTTGCAACTGCCGATTGCCAGCCTTCATTGATTTTTCTATCAATCTGTCTTGAACATTTTTTTGAAGTGTTGGGTTTCCACGCCCTTTGATTTCAGCAAAAGACTTGCTATGCTTTACAAAAACACCCCCATATACTGTGGGATACCGTAGCGTTTTGACATTTTTAACGGAACCGTTTACACTTCAGATGACGAGGTTGTTTGAGACCAATAAAGAAGGATGGTAGTCATTTACATAATGAAAACCACACCGAGGCCAGATCTCCGCCCTCCGCTCCGGGGATGCCATCAGGAGGCTGGGGGAGCTCGCAAGAACGGGACCCCTGGAAGGAGGGGCGGCGGTGGGGGCCGGGCCCCATCTGCACACAATTAACAACCCAGAGGGTGCAGTTCCTCCCAATCAGGGCAGCCAGCCGACCTTAATGCAGACCAGATGGACCGTTTCTTCACACGCACGGGGCGAGATCGTCGCCCATCAGAATTAAGGAGATGCTTAAGGGAAGGAATTTGAGGTGACAGCGCCCTGATGCTCAGTCGTGAGGTGTGGAGGCCCGGGGCCGTCAGGTGACATTCATGACCGAGGGCTCAGGGTCTGGGGGTGTGAGGGCGGGGGTGCCCTCGCTGAGTTCAGGGCACATCAGCGCTGGACCAGTTACTGGAGCTGTGTTTACGCTAGAGGATTCTCCGTGGAGAGCCAAGAAGGGTGGGCTTGCAGTCTCAGGGACAGTGCTCTGTGAGGATAGGGAAGTAACTAGCCATCTTCTGTCCCTTTAAAAATATATATATTTTTAATTGGGGGATCATTGCTTTTGCAGTGTTGTGTTGGGTTTCTGCCATACCACATGAATCAGCCATAAGTGTATGTGTGTGTTACAATACACACACATATATATAACATATATATATATACAATACAGCATATATATATATATGTGTGTGTGTGTGTGTTTTATATGTATATGTATAAAGCACAGTCAGTCCTAAAGGCAATCAGTCCTGAATATTCATTGGAAGGACGCATGATGAAGGTGAAGTTCCAACACTTTGGACACCTGATGCGAAGAACTGACTCTTTGGAAAAGATCCTGATGCTGGGAATGATTGAAGGCGGGAGGAGAAGGAGATGACAGAGGATGAGATGGGTGGGTGGCATCACTGACTCGATGGACATGAGTTTGAGTAATCCCCAGGAGTTGGTGATGGACAGGGAGGCCTGGCATGCTGCAGTCTGTGGGGTCGCAGAGAGTCAGACATGACTGAGCAACTTTGACACTTAAACTTTCACCGTTTTCCTAGATTCCATATGCATGTGTTCATATACAATATTTATTATTCTCTTTCTGATTTACTTGCATAACAGGCTCTAGTTTCATCCATCTCACTAGAACTAGAGTCTTTCATTTTTTATGGACGAGTAGTATTCCATGGTGTATATGTAACACAACCTCTTTATCTATCCGTCAGTCGATGGACATCACGGTTGCTTCCATGGTCTAGCTATTACTGTCATGAGCAATTGGGGTACCTGTGTCTCTTTCAGTTGTAGTTTTCTGAGGGCATGTGCCCAGTAGTGGGATTGCTGGTTCGTATGGAAGGACTTGATGTTGAAGCTGAAGCTCCAATCCTTTGCCCACCTCATGTGAAGAACTGAGTCACTGGAAAAGACCCTGAGGCTGGGAAAGATTGAGGGCAGGAGAAGGGGACGACAGAGGAAGAGATGGGTGGATGGCATCACCGCCTCGATGGACATGAGTTTGGGTAAACTGCATTTTCACCAGCAGTGCAATAGGGTTCCCTTTTTCTACACACCCTCTCCAGCATTTATTGTTTGTAGATTTTCTTGGTGCTTCACCTTGCTCTGTTTAAAGAGGAAGCTAAGGAATGTTTGAGTCCCAGGACCTTGATGGCGGAGGGAGATGTGAGCTCCTTGAATAGCTACAATCCCAGAGGAGGTGGCAGCAAATGCCTGCAGTGAGCCTTCTCGTTCCTCTCTGAGGCTCTCCAGTGGAGATTTTTACCCCTGTTGCCATGTCTTCCTCCTACTTCTTCCTGAGAAAAGAATAAAGAAGTGGGCTGCTCCTACTTTCCCAGGCATATTCCTGAGACAAGGATAATGCAGTGGGCTAGGCCATTTCTTCACTGAACAGGTCCACACCATTTGCTTCTGCAGAGTGACCCCCTATGGAGACATTGATTGGGGGTGCTGGGAAGGGTGGAGGAGAACTCAGTTCTTGACGCACACACCCCTCCCCCAAGGGCTTTAGCTTCATGGGGAAGACAAGACATTTGGCGAGCTGGCTGTGGTCAGAGGCACTTGAGTGCATATGTCTATGGTCACAGGTTCAACCAAGGAAGAGAGCTGGAGGTTGCGGGAAGGTGGCTGAGAAGGGGGCAGCATATGGGCTGAGCCAGGACATATTCCAGAGTCTATGTCAGGAAACTGAAGGCAAGAGATTTCAGAGTGAAGGAGACCCCGTGAACAGACCATGGCAATAGGGAGCGCCTGGCAGTGTGGTCTGGGGAAGCCGGGTGTCGAAGGCAGGTCATGTGTTGTTTCTATTTAGTTGTTCAGTCGTGTCCACCTCTCTGCAACCCCATGGACTGCAGCCCACCAGGCTCCTCCGTCCATGGGCTTCTCCAGGCGACAATGCTGGAGTGGATTGGCAGCCCGCACTCTGGGACTCCTGGAAGCTACAGCTAAGACCCAACACAGCCGGAAATGAATAAACACATAAGTAAATAGTTTTTTTTTCATGTACACCCGTGGCCAATTTCATGTCGATGGGTGGCAGAAACCACCACAATACCATAAAATGATTAGCCCCCAATTAAAATCAATTAACTAAAAAAAATTCATCAGTGAGCTTTTGAGCAGATACACATGTGCTGCGTTTAAATCACCCAGCTCCATCCAGATCAATGATAAATGACTTCAGAATTGCCCACCATAAGACCTCAGTGTGAATTCAGATCAAAATGAGACGAGTTGAAATTTCAGCCACGCCGCTAAGCTGCATCAGATCTTCTCTGTTTTGTAGCTTTACCGCCGCTGAAACTTAGGAAATGGAAACTGAAATGCAGCCTTCCGAACTAGCTGTTTCAAAGGAGTTGTCAGCTCTCTAGGCAAACACTCATTCTCGGTGCAGAACGGCTTTATGAGCAGCTGGTGTTTTTGTTTCGAAGTGGCAGTGAACATCACAATGCCGTGCACTCTACCTAAATTCGGTTGGTTTCATCTATCCCTTTGGTATTATGAATTTGTTCTAAGTCCCCCTTTCCATCATGGCTGCTATTTTGAACCATGGTTCTTACATCTTTGGGTTACCAGGCAACTTGCTCGCTCCATCGGGGGGGGGAAGAAAAATCAAAATGATGAAGTGTGACTTTTTCTTGAAGCCAGGCACTCACGCAGGCCAAAACCCAAACATTATAAATTCATCTCCCCCCCCCCCCAATTTTAAACAGCAAGTCATCAGGGGAGAGCTCTGGCCATCACTTGGGGAAATCCACGAGACCCAGGCTTCAGAAACCATTCCTGTATGCCGTGAGCACATATGTGAGCGTCGGACTTTATAGTGTTTTCCTTAAAAGGAAAACTCACTCAGACAGAGAGGGGAGGAAACTCGGGAATCGTGTCATAAGCACCCTGAGATACAGGAGCAGGGGCAGAGCGTGTTATGTGAACAGAAAGACTCGAGACTCCTGATGACTGTCATCTCTGGTGGATTCCATGTTAGGCTCCCTTGTGCAGCTGGCTGTGTACACGCGCGCTCAGCCATGTCCAACTCTCTGCGATCCCGTGGACTGATCCCATGGACTGAAGCTCACCAGGCTCCTCTGTCCACGGGATTCTCCAGCAAGAACGCTGGAGTGGTTTGCCGTGCCCTCCTCCAGGTGATCCGCCCGACCTAGAGATCAAACCAGGGGCTCCTGTGTCTCCTGCGTTGCAGGCAGCTTCTTTACTGCCTGAGCCATCAGGGAAACCCATTAATGTAACAAGTTAAGACCTAATTCCACCTGTTCACTTATGCGTTAGAAAATGGGAATTCTGTCAGCTTTTCATTATAAACCAAATTGGATTAAACAGAAGGATTCCGGGCACATAGAAAATGTTAGGTATTTCTCTTCCCCTTACAAAAGGTTTCATCTGCCCATTTATCATGTTTTAACTTCAGCAGGAATGTTTTCTAACACTGCCATCTATAAAGTTCTTTCACTTTTTTTTTTATTTGAAAGAATGCACATAAGAGAACTGCTCTTGAGGCTATGGGCTCCTTCCCTGGTGGCTCAGACAGTAAAGAATCTGCCCGCAGTGCAGGAAACCTGGGTTCGATCCCTGGTTCAAGAAGATCCCTTGGAGAAGGGAATGACAACCCACTCCAGTATTCTTGCCTGGAGAATCCCATGGATGCAGAAGCTTGGCAGGCTACCATTCTTTGGGGTCACAAGAGTCAGACACAGCTAAGTGACTAACACTCGAGGTTACTGGGGAGACAAAACCTTGTTGAGGATCAAGAATCAATTTAGACCCTCGAAAGCAGCGAGAACGCAAAACTGAACTTGGCATCATACGATTTCAGACTGAACCCCTGATAGGGAGATGCTGCTGTTACAAAAGGGAACAGACGGTCCTTTGTTGTGCGATGAGTTTCGTCTCTGCCTTAGCTCTCCTTCCTCAGTGTTCACCGCGGTCCGCGTCGCACGCAGGCTGTGGTGACCGGCGTGGTTCTGTTCCAGGTGTCCCCCTGAAGCCCAGGAAGGAGTTGAGGTTCACGGAACTGCAGTCTGGGCAGCTGGAGGTCAAGTGGTCCTCGAAGTTCAACGTGTCCATTGAGCCC
Organism: Hydropotes inermis; assembly: GCA_020226075.1. NCBI lineage: Eukaryota > Metazoa > Chordata > Mammalia > Artiodactyla > Cervidae > Hydropotes > Hydropotes inermis. The sequence goes on from CM035303.1 coordinate 128,036,567, forward strand.
GTCATCTACGTGGTGCAGAGAAGGTGGAATTACGGGATCCATCCCAGTGAGGACGACGCCACGCCATGGCAGACCGTGGCACAGGTGAGTGCTCCACGGGCACATCTGTTTGTCCGACTCTGTGCGACCCCGTGGACAGCAGCCTGCCAGGCTCCTCTGTCCGTGCAGTTCTCCAAGCAAGAATCCCGGAGTGGGTTGTCCTTTCCTCCTCCAGGGGATCTTCCCAGCCCAGGGATGGAACGTGGGTCTCCTGATGTCACCCTTGAGATGACATCTCCCGCACACCTACACAGAGGAGGTTAACGTCCTGTGGCTTGCTCAAAATAGCCTGAGTGTGCAAGGCACTTAAACTGGTGTGCATACACCTCACCTCCACCCCCCATCCTGTGGGGGGAAAGATAGGAGTGTGTTAACCACAAGGAAGTTGGCTCCATGTGCTCACAATGCATGATGAGTGAGTGAGTGAAGTCGCTCAGTCGTGTCTGACTCTTAGCAACCCCCATGGACTGTAGCCTAGCAGGCTTCTCTGTCCATGGGGTTTTCCAGGCAAGAGCACTACAGTGGGTCTCCATTTCCTTCTCTAGAAGATCTTCCCAACCCAGGGATTGAGCCCGGGTCTCCCGCACTGTATGCAGATGCTTTACCGTCTGAACCACCAGAGAAGTCCCAATACATGGTGGAGGGACGTAATTCTCTGTTTCAGAAGATCCATTTACTTATTCGTGGCTGTGCTGAGTCCCTGTTAGTTCATTCGGGCTTCCTCTCGTTGCCGCAAACGGAGGTTCCTCTTCATTGTGGTGTGAGGGCTTCTCATTGCCGTGGCTTCTAGACTATGGGCTCTAGAACTCAGGCTCAGAAGTTGTGGCCCACGGACTTCCTTGCTCCAAGGACTGTGGGATCTCCCCAGAAAAGGGATGCAAGCAGTGTCCCATGCATTGCAAGGCGGGTTCTTAAAACACTGGACCATCAGGGAAGCCATTTTCCGATGAGTGTTCACATTTATTTCCTCCAAGAACTGCACACTTTTAAGCCTTGAGATACATGCAGAACCCACTAGACTGAGGGAAATGCAAGCACCCGTAGGACTCGTTAACCGGCCATGAGATCATCTCGACGTCATCTCCCGTGTTGCTCCTGAAATGTTGTTGCTGAACCATGAAAAGACACTGAGATTCTTGGCCTCCGGCAGAGAAGAATTCAAATCTGGGGCCAGAGACAAGGCTTGATCACTCAGAGCTTTTGTGTAATAAAGTTTTATTAAAGTATAAAAGAGATAGAGAAAGTGTCTGACATAGACATCAGAAGGGGGGCAGAAAGAGTGCCCCCTTACTAGAGTTAGCAATGGAGTTATATACTTTTTAATTACTTATTACAGTGAATCAAAAGAATGTCTGCAAGTTGTCAAGACCTTACTAGACCCACTCCCATAATTTACATTTTAAGATAACAGGATTAGCCAGAAGGTTTTTTTTTTCCCCAGAAACTGTCCTCAAGCAGGATACATTATTGTTACATAATCCTAAGGAATGTAGAGGAAAAAAAGTTTGTCCTTTCCTCCTCCTTGAGAATTCTAGACCCCTCTCTTCCTTGGGGACCCCCGGACTTCTTATCAACCTGCCTAGGAATTGACTCTCTCACTCCCACATTTAAGCTTTCATTGTGCATAGGACTTGAGTGGCTGAAGCAGAGTCCTGTCACCAAACTGCTTGGTGGGAAGCAGCGGGCAGGTCTTGAATCTTCCCTGAGTGGTTCCTTCTCCTTCCTCTTGGTCAGCTCCCCAACAAATGGGCCACCGGACGGCACCCCTCCTGGGCGTCATCTCCCCAGTGCTGAGGAAAGAATCAATGATCAGTATGAAACCGCTTCATGCTTTTCAACAAGTAGACATGCCTTCTCCACATGTAGGTCTATAGGGAAATCTTCTCTGCTGATGTGTGTAAGACCATCTTTCTCCAAGGACAAGATTCCCTTGATTTTTTTTTCTTCAGTACATGTAAAGTACAGTTTGATACTCAGGTGTTTGAAAGAAAAATGTAATCCCTTTTTCATCTCAGTAGTGTCTCAGAGAGGATAAACATGACAGTAATTTAAAGACCTCAAAAGCAATGAGAAATGTGATGTTAAAACGATTTTTTTTTTTTAAAAATTGGAGGATAATGTGCAATGTTGTGTTAGCTTCTGCCATACCACAAAGTGAATCAGTCACATGTGTAAGATATCCCTTCCTTCTTGACCCTTCCACCTGCCTCTTCTGCCCCTCTAGGTCATCGCAGAGAACCGGGCTAAGCTCCCTGTGTTACACGGCAGGTTCCTGCTAACTTTCTATTTCGCATATAAAGTAGTGCACATGGTCAGTGCTATTCATGTGTATAGTCAGCGCTACTTGCTGAATTTCTCCCACTCCTTCCCCTTCTGTGTCCACGCATCCATTCTGTATAGGTCTCTGTCTCTCTTTCTTCCCTGCAAATAGGTCCATCACCGCCCTTTTTTGAGGTTCCATATATGTGCGCTGATATTCGACATTTATTTTTTTCTCTTCCTGCCGTATTTGACTCTGTAGCAGAGGCTCTCAGCACACCCACCTCATTACAACTGACTCAGATTCACTCCTTTTTTATGGCTGAGTAATATTCCATTGTGTATATGTACCACATCTAAAAGAAACATCTTCAATTAGGAGGAAAAAAAGAACTGGTCAGAAATATTTGGTAATTGTATTCTATATCTATCTTGTTAAAAAACCTTTTGCTTTAACAAAACATAAAGATGTTCAGAATACAGCCTAAAATTATGTTTGGTTTGCATGGCATTCTCCCCTAAATGGCGCTACGGTATCACTTGTCGACTTTACAAATTATCGATTTGAAGATTTATGAAAGTAACTGATGCTAAGACTTTCTCTTTCATATGCTCTTTCTTGGAGAGAGGAAAGACCTTGCTCTATCATTTTTATTATTATTGCTGTTTTCAGTGGTTAAACGCCACACGAAACGCTTCCTTTCTGTGTCTGCTGAGCATGCTGACTTTAGTTCCTTAAACTGAAGGCTGAAACTAGACAAAGAAGTGAATGGAAATGTCTCAAATTCCGCCAGTTAAGGTAGAAAGGCATACTTAGAAGTCATGCTCTTCCTTTTTTTAAAAAAAAATTTTTATGCGCTAGCCTTCTGGGCATACACATCGAGGAAACCAGAATTGAAAGAGACACGTGCACCCCAGTGTTCATCGCGGCACTGTTTGCAGTAGCTAGGGCATGGAAGCGACCCAGATGTCCATCGTCAAACGAATGCATAAGAGAGCTGTGGTACATAGACCCAGTGGAACGTTACTCAGTCATTAAAAAGGATGTGTTTGAGTCAGCTCTGATGAGGTGGATGAGACTGGGGCTTGTCATACAGAGTGAAATTAGTCAGAAAGAAAAACACCCACACAGTATATGAACGTATATATTTGGAATTTAGAAAGACGGTATTGACGACCCTGTTTATTTATTTTAATCACGGAAATGCTTAGCTTCTTTTGATGTTGAAGTACACGTGGCGGTCCTTTTCAGTAACTCATCATAAGCTGAGGCTTAGGAGGGTTTCAGTTCCGTTCTGTTGCACAGTTTCATGCCCGGAGCGTCACACTGAGCTCAGCTGGCACTATGCCTAGATGACCCACAGAACTCAGACATTCGTCCCTTGGAGTTGATAGCTTATGTGAACGATGTTGGATTCACGATCTCCGAAGAAGACTTAGCTTTGGGACCAGGGACAAGGCTTCACTGCTCAAGAGCTTTTCTGTAGCAGAGTTTTATTTAAGTGACAAAAGGGACAGGGGAAGCTTCTGACACAGACATCAGAAGTGGGACAGAGAGTGCCCCCTTCACTAGTGTTAGCGAGGCAGTCATATGCTTTTTAAATTTGTTATGACAATAAATCAAAAGAATGTCTCAAGGTTGTAAAAATTTTACCTGACCCACTCCCACAATTTACATTCTAGGATAAGAGGATTAGACCTTAACAACAGAAAGATCCAATCAGACCCATCCCCATAACATACATTCTCAGTTCAGTTCAGTCGCTCAGTCGTGTCCAACTCTTTCGACCCCATGGATTGCAGCACACCAGGCCTCCCTGCCCATCAGCAACTCCCAGAGATTACTCAAACTCATGTCCATGGAGTCAGTGATGCCATCCAGCCATCTCATCTTCTGTCGTCCCCTTCTCCTCCTGCCCTCAATCTTTCCCAGCATCAGGGTCTTTTCCAATGAGTCAGCTCTTCACATCAGGTGGCCACAGTACTGGAGTTTCAGCTTCAGCATCAGTCCTTCCAATGAATATTCAGGACTGATTTCCTTTAGGATGGACTGGTTGGATCTCCTTGCAGTCCAAGGGACTCTCAAGAATCTTCTCCAACACCACAGTTCAAAAGCATCAATTCTTTGGGGCTCAGCTTTCTTTATGGTCCAACGCTCACATCCATACATGACTACTGGAATATAATCCTTAGTATATATGATCCTTAGTATAGAGTTTAAACTGAGCTGTTTGTTGTGTAATCATCAGTTCCAGGCTTAAAGGGAAAAAAAAGTTTTATGTGGCTAAGACTAAGCAATGTAGAGGAAAAATAAACATGTTTGCCCTTTCCTCATCCTTGAGCATTCCACATCCCTATTTCCTCCTCAAGAACCCCAGACCCCTCTCTCCTCGGGCACCCCTGGACTTCTTATCCACTTCTTATCCCCTGGACTTCTTATCCACCTTCTTAGTCACCTCGGAAGTGACTCTCAGCGTCATGGCCAAGTGCTCAGGTCTTCCCTAGGACATTGTTGGAAGTGGGCCTGTCGCCCTGAGCTTGACAAAGGGGGCAGTGAGCACACGGTCAGGTTGTCTGAGATCTCAGGAGTTCACCAGAGGGAGAGCAAGTCCTATCGATGTGGCCCTGTGTCCAGTTTTCTGTATGTAAAGGTGTCTTCATACAGACACTCCTGATGGCTCAGCGGTAAAGAACCCACCTGCCAGTACCGCAGACTCAGCTTTGATCCATGAGTTGGGAAGATCCCCTGGAGGAGGGCATGGCAACCCACTCCCGTGTTCTTTCCTGGAGAATCCCAGGGACGGAGGAGCCTGGGGGGCTGCAGTCTGCGGGGCTGCAGGGAGTCAGACAAGACTGAGTGATTAAACCACCTCACAGTAACACACCTCACCCTTTAGGAACATGAATCTATGTGCATCTTACGGGATTTACTCAAACTAAAAAAATAGAAAAGAAAGAAAAAGCCTTGCGTTGCCATGTACTTCCAGAATTTAAGTGTGTGGGTTCACATACCTACTTCCAGAATTACCTTTAGTGTGGGAGTATGAGGCATTTTCCTTCTGTCATCTACAGATGATTGCATGTTCTCAGTAATGTAATGGTCGCTTCATATATTTATTCATTCATGAAGTGAAGTGACAGTCACTCAGTCTTGGCCAACTCTCTGCAACCCCACAGACTATAACCCACCAGGTTCCTCTGTCCATGGGATTCTCCAGGCAAGAATACTGGAGTGGGTTGCCATTTCCCTTCGCCAGGGGATCTCTCCAGGGGATCTTCCTGACCCAGAGGTCGAACCTGGGTCTCCCGCATTGCAGACAGATTCTTGACCTTCTGGCCCACAGGGTAAGCCCATTATTCATTCATATGTATACTTCATTAATGAAAACCCTCCAATGCGGTATATAGTCACCAGAGGTAAAAACCAGCCCGTGCATTCATCATGAGACTTTGACTTGCAGAGAGCTGTCACAGTCCTTGGGAATAAATAGCTGTGAGTGGCATGGAGCCGCTGGAACCTCCCCTGGGAATTCCTTGATCCCGACAGCCCTCCCTGGAACTCAGCACGGTCGCCTGTCCTCACCCAGGACGGCAGGGGGAGAGCAGGACTGGCGAGTCCGCAGATGAGTCGAGGGTGTGTTTACAAAGCAGACGCAGCGGGCACATCAGGGTAACAGGCTTCTGTGTGCCTCTTCCCTCTCAGACCACGGACGAGCGGGTGCAGCTGACGGACGCCCGGCCCGGCAGGTGGTACCAGTTCCGCGTGGCGGCCGTCAACGTGCACGGGACCCGAGGCTTCACCGCCCCCAGCAAGCATTTCCGCTCCTCCAAAGGTCAGTGGTGCTTGCCGCCCACCCACCCACCTCTCGATGGAGGGGAAATCCGTGGAGTCTCCAGGCTGGTACGGGTGTGTCTGGCCAGCAAGTGGCTTTGCTGTGCTGAGTGAATGGGACCAGATGCCTCTGAAGGAGCCGCAGGAATCCACGGCTGGGAGGATCCCTGGGTTTTGACTTGTGCGAGACTCCGGAAACTGTCATCATGATGATGTTTTCTCAGCTTCCGTGTCTGCCACATCAGACGGTGCAGATCTCTTGAAAACAGTGGCTCCGCTGAGCGTGCATTCACCTCCAGTTTCACACCAGGCAGAGTTTAAATGCGTCCTCAGGCACTTTATCGTGGCTATCACTTTCTTCCCTTGTCATTTCGCTGCTGTTCTAACACCTCTGTGAGTGTGATGAATACTCACTGTTTTCCATTTGTGGTAGGTTTAGTCTGGGATAGTGCAAGGACATGATTGAACTGGATATTAAGAATAACTCTGTGTTTATTTCTCCAGTTGTGTTGGGCATTCTGAATAAATGGTACAGCGGCCTAGCTAATCAGCCAGGTTCATTTTCATGGAAGAAGGTTAGTGAGGTTTTCACGTACTAATCAGCAGTTATCGTCCTCGACAGGAGGTCATTCAAGCTCATTTTAGGCAGGTATTGTGATGTTAATAAATAATGTGAGGTGTGCAACATCAGTCTTTCAAGATGGGAAGGTTTGCACTGGCTGCTATAAATTGCAATTCCTTTCCATTTTGGATGTCTAGGTGGCCCAGTGGTAAAGGACCTGCCAGCCAATGCAGAAGACGTAGGTTCGATCCCTGGGTCAGAAAGACCCCCTGGAGGAGGAAATGGCGACCCACTGCAGTATTCTTGCCTGGAGAATCCCATGGACAGAGGAGCCTGGTGGGCTGCAGTCCACGGGGTCGCAAAGAGTCAGACGTGACTGAGCCCATACACCCTCTTACGTTTCAGCTAGTCTGTCTATGTCTCGCCAGAATAATACTGCCACACCTTTATCGAGATAATTACAGGTCTCAAGTGGAAGATTTGCAGCCAAAATAATTTAAATACTTGGATGGCATTCCAGTGTTTATTGTAGACTTTTTTTTGTTTTTAATTGACTGCACTAGGTCTGAGTTGTGGCAGGCGGACCCTTCAGTCTTCATTGCACATGGGGTCCAGTTCCGTGACCAGGGATTGAACCCGGGTCCCCTGCACAGGGCGTGCGGAGTCTTAGCCACTGGACCACCAGGGAAGGCCCCTGTGTTGTCGGTTTTTTTTTTAACTCTTCCTTTTAAAAAGCCCCTTTAAGAATGGTACATCCCGCACACCCCGCTCCGAGGTGGAAACACTGAGCAAGCCGGAAAGAGAACTAACAGAGACGCGAGACCTTTCTCGAATGAGGACTGTCTCCCTGCGGTCCGATGATTGAGAGAGGCCGTGCGAATAAATAGTCCGCGGTGGGTTCAGAGGCGAGGATCCGCACGGGGCTCGGGAAGTCTGGGCCTCGACTTTCCCAGTTCACACGTGGTCCGCGCGTGCTGTGGGCACACCGTGTTCCCACTGGCCCCGTTGTCTGCTTGTGGTCTGGCCATCTCAGGTGCTCGTGCACGCACGAGGCACAGTGGTGCGCAGCCTCTGCACGCACAGGACGCATCCCCTTTGGAGCTGGGCAGAGGTGCCATGACCGTGGCTGCCAACCTGCAAAGAGGCACACGTTCGGGGAGAGAGCAGAGTCATGTCGCCCCAGCCCTTCCTGCGTGTCTGAGCGCCGCTCGGGTCTCGGATTAGCCCTCTGTCCGTCAGTTGAAATGGGCTTTCGTTGAGTGAAGCCGCACCATTTGGGCAGTCCCCGCACTCACCATTAAATCGTTCTATTTCTTGGTTTTACAAATGTGCCCAGCATTCAGCATTGCAGAATGCACGTCTGAAGCAAAAAACACACGCCTGGAATTCGTGGTAGATTCTAGTGTCGTCACTGAAGACACATCACAGAATGATGGGACCCTCACAGACCCACTAAGCAGCTGAAGCCGATTCTTCCAGCATGCGGCTAAGGGTTGTGGTTGTTGCTCAGTCAGTAGGTCATGTCCAACTCTTTGCAACTCCATGGAATGCAGCACGCCAGGCCTCTCTGTCCATCACCATCTCCTAGTGTTTGCTCAAACTCATGTCCATAGCATCAGTGATGCCATCCAACCATGCCATCCTCTGTCATCCCCTTCTCCTCCCGCCTTCGATCTTTCCCAGCATCGGGGTCTTTTCTAATGAGTCGGCTCCTCACATCAAGGGGCCAGAGTATTGAAGCTTCAGCTTCCGCATCAGTCCTTCCAATGAATAACCAGGGTTGATTTCCTTTAGGATGGACTGGTTCGATCTCCTTGCAGTCCAACGGACTCTCAAGAGTCTTCTCCGGCACCACATTTGAAAGCATCAGTTCTTTAGGTTCCACATGTAAGTGATATTATATGAAGGTTGTCTTCTGCAGCATGATCATCTAAAGGTCTCTGTTGCCATTTGCACACTGGATTTCTGTGCAAATGTGGAGGTGGGTTTCTTTATGTAAACACTGGCATTGCTGGGACACCCTGAGTAGGTGTGTAGGGCTCACAGTAAGTGATGGCCTTTCTCTCCGGGCAGGACAGAGCAAGGACTGCTTTCCCATGGGATTTCATGTCAGTGCGATAATAGACCTGCATTTCTCCAGGGGTGACGAGTGATTTCATTTGGCATTTTCCGCATCGTAGGCACTAGGCTGTTCCAACATTGTGCCTCTTACTTTTTGCTCATGGAATTAACTACGAAAGGTTCAGAGAGGAAACCGTAAATCTTTCTTCTGAAATCCAAGTGTTCCATCTTCCTTTGCCAAAAGCGCTACATAGAGTGGTTAATAAAAGGAGCTGTTTTCAGGGCTGAATTTGGATAGTCCTGCTAAATACCGAATGTATCTTGCCCTGGAAATCACGCAAATTGTAAAAGGAGCTAACATGGCCTTCCTCTTCCGTTTATCTCTGAGGGTGTGTTTGCTTCCTGCCCCATGAGACGTGTTTCTGTAGATGACTGGGAAGCTTGTAAAGAGGGAGTGGATGACGCAGAAAGAGAAGTGGGATGGGGGGGAAATGCTCTCATTTAAGCCTCAAGGAAGCTCTCATCTTGTGATGTGACTCTGGCCCTCTCACATTATACTCCCAAACAAGTGAATGAAACTCTGATCCTCAGTTTCCTCATCTGTAAAATGGGAACATGATGCCAACATTTCAAAATCAAACTACAGCCATATGCTCATTAGAAATAAGCACCACTAACGAGACCTGGGTTTGATCCCTGGGTCGGGAAGATGCCCTGGAGAAGGAAATGGCAGCCCACTCCAGTGTCCTTGCCTGGAGAATCCCATGGACAGAGGAGCCTGGAGGGCTGCAGTCCATGGGGTTGCAAAGAATTGGACACAACTGAATGAGCAACACTTTTATGTCCAGTTCCAAGAGACTAAATGGTGTCATTGCTTTAGAAAGACTGACTCGGGGTTGGCCCTGTGTGGCTTGTGGTCCACGTTTGGCCCGCTACTTGTTTCTGCAAATAGCGTTTCATTAGCACAGAGCCACACTCATTTGTTGCCATATTGTCAATTTTGTGGTTGTTTTTCAGTCATTCAGTCATGTCCAGCTGTTTGCGACCCCATGGACTGCAGCACGCCAGGCTTCCCTGTCCTTCACTATTTCTTGGACTTTGCTCAAACTCATGTCCATTGAGTCATGACGCCATCCAACCATCTCATTCTCTGTCACTGCCTTCTCCCGCTGCCTTCAATCTTTCCCAGCATCAGGGTCTTTTTTAATGAGTCTATGGCTGCTTTTTTTAAAAAGCCCTTTTTAATTTGTATTGGGGTATAGCTTATTGACAACATTGTGATAGTTTCAGGTGGACAATAAAGAGACTCAGCCATACATGTACATGTATCCATTCTGCCCCAAACTCCCCTCCCATCCAGGCTACCACATGAGTTTGAGCAGAGTTCCCTGAGCTGGCCAGCAGGTCCTTGCTGGTTCTCCATGATAAATACAGCCGTGTGTCCATGTCCATCCCACACTCCCTGACTATCCCTTCCCCCATCCTTCCCCCTGGGAACCATAAGGTTTTTACAGAGTAATAAATGCAGACATGCAGGAGTATGAGTCTTAGCCCCTCTGTCTCCCCTCTCCGTCTTTCTCACTTCTGACTGCCACCAGTTACGTGAATGACCTCAGGCAGGTCACTTCACCACTTCAAAACTATGGGTCAAAAGGTTGAACGATCCTTACCAGTTTAGGAAAAAAAAAAAAAAACACACCAAAAAAGTTGCTTAAGTCTTTATGATACTGTGGCATCAGCTATATGCACATAATTGTTTTCCACAGACTTCCAACTGCATTTCAAAGTTTTCGTATAATCCAAACATTATGTAAATTGAAAGAAAAGATTTTGTACATCTCAACAATGTGAATATCCTTCATTTCACAATGTAGGGAACCACTTCACAAGGCCATGAATGGCTGCAATGTGGAAATTTGTTGGGAGTGATTGAAATCCTTCAGCTTAGAAGGGGCAGACAGACTCTCATCTGAAGTCTTCCGTGACTAAACAGATAAATGAGGAGCTGGTTTACAGAGACTGATTGGCGCTGATAAACAGATCACCTCTGCTATTCCGTCTTGGCTCTGTAATTTAAAAGTGATTATTTGGCGGCCGGGGGAGCGGGAAGGAAGAGATTGGAGCGTCTTATCTTCGTTATGGGAATATGCCATCTTGGTATTCCAAACACTGAATTGGGCCTTATGTTTAAGAGAATGTGAAAGTGAGAGAGTTAGTCACTCAGTCATGTCTGACTCTTTGTGACCCCTATGGACTGTAGCCCACCAGGCTCCTCTGTCCATGGGGTTCTCCAAGCAAGAATCCTCCAGTGGGTTGCCATTCCCTCCTCCAGGCAGATATTCCTTACCCAGGGATTGGACCTGGGTCTCCTGCATCGCAGGCAGATTCTTTCTTGTTTGAGCCACCAGGGAAGAAGCTTTGAGCCAAATACTATTCATTTCTTTACTTAAAGGCATAATTTCCTAACGCCATTTCATCAATTATGTTGTTTCATGTTTCACAAACTAGGTGATGCTATCCTGGACTATTGCAATCACATGTAAGGCATGAGATATTTTTCTAGGGCAGTGAGTAATGATAGAATGAATGAAGTAGATTAAGGAAATGATGAAATACCACCAGTTGGCTTTCCTAAACTGGGAATTTTCTTTAGAAATGTAGATGATTTTGCACTTTTGCTGTGAACTTTGCATTTCTGGAAGCGTTAACTGTGTATTTTCAGCACATAGGCATCCAGGTGCGTCATTGAAAATGTGAATGGCTGTGATTATCTTTACACGTTTTAGTTTTTCTTTTGCTTCGAAGTGGTGATGAGCTTGAGGACCGGCTTCCTCTGAGAAGGGTCTGCAGTGACCTGGTGTAGGTTCAGGGTTGAATCATGCCACAGATTTGGTCCTAAGGGCCTCAGAAAACAAGTAGGCAGGAGGAAACCGGTGATGTTCTGCTGGTGAGAAGAGGGGAACGGATATAATGGACTTGGATAGCGAGACATCTGGTCGACCCACAGTAGGTGAACAGTCAGGTCAGGGTTCCCTGGGGGGAGGCGTTGAGGCTCAACAACCACTGGAAGAGCCTCAGTAGCTCCTGGTTTCATCTCCAGGAAGTAACCTGGGAACCAGCACAGCCGGAGCAGCAGGAAGAGCAGGGACAGGAAAGCAGAATCGGGACGTTACGTGTGGCAAGAACGCACAGGGCTTTGGGGAGGCTGCCATCTCTTTGGCGGTGGGGGGGGGGGTGTTGGGGGGTGAGAGCTCCTGAACTTGTGTCAAAAGAATCACCAGCTGGGACTTCCCTGGTGGTCCAGTAGATAAGAGTCTGTGTTCCCAATGCACGGGGCCCATGTTCAATCCCCGCTCGGGGAACTGGGTCCCACCTGCCACAGCTATGAGCTCCCATGTCCCAACTAAAGATACCACATGCCACAGCAAAGACCCAGCATGGCCAAAGAAATAGAAATAAATTTAAAAACAAAATAAATGAGACATAAACAGAAATAAAAGAATACTGGAGTGGGTAGCCATTCCCATACTGGAGTGGGTTGCCATTCCCTTCTCCATGGGATCTTCCCGACCCGGGGATCGAACCCAGGTCTCCCACATTGCAGGCGGATTCTTTAGTGTCTGAGCCATCAGGGAAGCCCACGAGTACTGGAGCGGGTAAGCCTATCCCTTCTCCAGCGGATCTTCCCCACCCAGGAATCAAACCGGTGTCTCCTGCATTACAGGATTCTTTACCAGCTGAGCTACCAGGGAGGGCAAATAAATAGATAAATAAATGATTCACCAGCTGCCATACTGAGAAAGGCTCAGAAAGGCCTTTGCAATAATCAGGGAGAGAGAAAGTTGTCTTGGGCCCGGGATGTTATACTGGTAGAGACAGTGGGAGGCCAGACAGACTCTACAGTATTGATGTGCCCACAGGAGCTGATCAGTGAGAGCTCAGGAAGGATATAGCCTCGAGGTTTGGGGCGGGAGCCGTGGGAAGGAGGAGTGTGCATTTCCTGAGATGGGGGGTCTGTGGTGGGGAGTAGGGACTGGAGGGACTGGGAGTCTGGTGTTCGCATTTTCCCAAATGGCTCAATGGTAAAGAATCCGTCTGCCCAGGCAGGAGACATACATTCGATCCCTGGGTCAGGGAGACTCCCCTGGAGAAGGACATGGCACCCCACTCCAGTATTCTTGCCTCGAGAATCCCATGGACAGAGGAGCCTGGCAGGCAGCCCATGGTGTTGCAGAGTCAGACATGGCTCAGTGACTAAACAAGAGCAATAGTTATTTTATATAAAACTATATTTCACATGAATATATTTCTGGGCCCTCCCAGAACTCCCTGAAATAGCATCATCTCAGTATATGTCTTGGGCCCTCCAGGAGGGTTCCTAATGTTGATTGTTTGAGAACCACTTGGTCAAAAATACCATGTAATATGCTTTGGATTAGTGATTAGCCTAGAAAAGCAATTACAAAACTTAAAAAAAAAAAAAAATCCACCAAACCTCCAGAACTTAGCTATCTTACAAGAAAGCAATAGATTTAAGAAAATAATAATTCACATCTCCATCATTCCAGAAATGCAAAGCATCCTGAGAATAAAAACATGAGTATTTCCTCCCTGTCTTCTTCATTTATATCGAGTTAGCTTCTTTGCGCCTCTGATACAGATGGTGTTAGAACTATTGGGCAGGCGTCTTGAAGTGAAGCCATCTATAAGTCCTTTGTGAGGAGTGGCATCTATATTTGCTCAGTTTCTGGGCTTCCCAGGTGGCGCTAGTGGTAAAGAATCCACTTGTCAATGCAGGAGACATCAGCGACCCAGGTTTGATCCCTGGGTCGGGAAGATCCCCTGGAGGAGGAAAAGGCTACCCACTCCAGTATCCTTGCCTGGAGAATCCCATGGACAGAGGAGCCTGGCGGGCTGCAGTCTATAGGGTCACACAGAGTCGGACATGACTGAAGCGACTGAGATGTACACGCACGTGGCAAAAAATGAGGGCAGGACCTCCGATTTCACACACACTTAGTCATCCTTGTATACATATCTCAGAAGGAGATTTGTCGGGGTGGCAGGGGAGTTGTTCTAGGACCTGGTCTCTCGACAGCTGAGAAGGTCCAGGTTTATGCAACAAATGAGAAACGGTGAAATGACAAACATGTTAGCCGTCTGTCATCCCATTTGTAATGTGGATTAAAAAAAAAAATGGTTTGTTTTTGCTGATGTGTCCATGTGGCTCTTAGATTTGGACTAAAGGATGTTAAGCTCCAGGTCCAGTCGGATGAAAACTTATTTGTGGGAGTTGGCACTGAATTGCTGTTTTTTTCTTTTCAGAATTTTCAAAGGTATTTCACCATTGCTGATGTGTTTAATGTCACCCAACCTGAAAAGAATTTGACTGTTTTATAGAATTTTGTCAATTTCAGTACAGTGAAAATTTGGCAGGGTTTTAGTGGTGTGAAACTACCTAGATTACAAACATAGTCCAAAGGCATATGTCTTATCATTCAGTGGGCTTCCCTGATAGCTCATTTGGTAAAAAAAAAAAAAAATTCACCTGCAATGCAGGAGACCCTGGTCCAATCCCTGTGTTTGGAAGATTCCCCTGGAGAAGGAAAAGGCTACCCACTCTGGCCTGGAGAATATGGGGTTGCAAAGAGTCGGACACAACTGAGCGACTTTCACTACTGTTCTGTAGACTGTATTTCAATTTGAGGCTTAAAAAGTGGTTCTTAATGCTGGGAAAGATTGAAGGCAGGAGGAGAAGGGGACGACAGAGGATGAGATGGTTGGATGGCATCATCCACTCGATGGATATGAATTTGGGTAAAGTCCGGGAGTTGGTGACGGACAGGGAGGCCTGGCGTGCTGTGGTCCATGGGGTTGCAAAGAGTCGGACACGACTGAGTGAAGTGAACCGAAGTGGTTGTTTTCAGCTACCCTACATGTAAAGGGCAGTGTTCCTGCGTTGACCCTGCAGTCATTACATGTGCAGAAATGGTGCTTCCACGGTAGTTGTTCAGTCACTCAGACGTGTCCGACTCTCTGTGACCCCATGGACAGGCAGCACGCCAGGCCCCCTGTCCTTCGCCATCTCCCAGAATTTGCTCAAACTCCTGTCCATGGAGTCGATGGTGCTTTCGTGGTCATGCTTGACACCGAACTCTGTCTCCTGCGATTTCAGATCCGTCCGCACCCCCGGCCCCAGCCAACCTCCGGCTGGCGAACTCCACCGTCCACAGTGACGGAAGTGTGGCCGTGACCATCGCGTGGGATGTCCCCGAGGAACCAGACATCCCGGTGCACCACTACAAAGTCTTCTGGAGCTGGACGGTCAGCGGCAAGTCCCTTGTGCCGACCAAGAAGAAGAGGAGGAAGACCACAGATGGGGTAAGTGCCCGTTCTGGGGAGGGGGCCCAGCGTCTCATGGAGGGGTTGAACTCAAGGCATCCGGTTTAGGAACAGTGTCCGGTGCGCCCAGAAGAGGGGTGGATGAGGGACGAATTTCCATTGCTTACCTCTGACCAAGGAGGGTCAGCACGGTGTCCGGTGCGCCCAGAAGAGGGGTGGATGAGGGACGAATTTCCATTGCTTCCCTCTGACCGAGGAGGGTCAGCAATCAGAGGACCATACTGGCCCATCAGCCTCGGACACGTTAGGTTGAGAACACTTGAATGTCATCTGTTAACTTACTCATATCCAAAGGGCTGGCACAAACTCTAGAGAGCAAAGGGACCGGAATGATGTCCATCTTACCTATCTAGTCACTGGAAATAGCACAGTTCAAAGTCTCCTTGACATTAAGGTTTGCGTTTTGTTTTTTTTTTAAGAGACCCTTCTGATTTGGGGAGTTAAAAGTTTGTACCTTTTGTGTTGTATATTGCAAGGTGCTCCCATCTGTAATGTCATTGCTGGAGCTGCAGACAGCTTACAAGATGTACGTTTGACAATATCTGTTTCTCACTGATTAAAAAGACGTGGGATGGCTCATTGTCCACATACCAAGAAATCAAAACATTTCATGCAGTGAGATCTCCAGAACACTGAACATTTTGCATTGTGTGACATGCTTAATTGTATAAAAACATGTCCTTTTAGTACACACTCCTTTATCTTGTTATTATAAAACGTAAATGAATAACTTCCCCTCTAATTTATAAGGTTGAATTCCATTAAATTAATGTTGAAAAGTGCTTTAAAAAGATAGCAAGTTTTTTAAAAAATGAACATTCTAGTATCTGTGCCATGGAGGACCGTCAAAAATGTCTCTACCCATCCACCTCACTGATATCCAGCTGCGATGCTGTCTTGGTTTATTTGTAAGAAACTTTCTGAGACTTCGAGGTTTTATTTCATGGCACTCTGCAACAAGTGATAACTGATAATGGGTGCTCATCTCATAGAAAGTGCTGAAAGAGATAAAGGTGGGGAATCACAGAAAGGACAATCAGAATGCGACATGATAAAATAAATGCATGTATATTGTACGTATAATACATGTATAGTGTATATATAGAGAAGGCAATGGCAACCCACTGCAGCAGTCTTGCCTGGAGAATCCCATGGATGGAGGAGCCTGGTAGGCTGTGGTCCATGGGGTTGCTAAGAGTTGGACATGACTGACGCGAGTTTGCAGCAGCAGCAGTGTATTTATAGTACATGGGGTATCAGGTGGCTCCTAGACTAAAAGGAGATCGCGTGTGTGGGTGTGTGTATTTTGTGCATCTGCGGGATGTGTGTGTGTGTGTCTTGTGCAGTTTCCAGAGTGTATGTGTTTCCTCACCACTGCAGGGTATGCCTGTGTATCCTCTACCATTTGCAGGGTGTGTGTGTGTGTGTGTGTGTGCGCGCGCACGCCATTCGCAAGATGTGTGTGTCTGTGTGCATATCCTGTGATCCTGAAAGGTGTGTGTGTGTTTCCCATATCACTTGCGGGATATCTCTGTGTGTGTGTGTGTGTCTGTGTGTGTGTGTGTCTGTGTGGGCATTCTGTGCGTTTGCAGGGTGGGCGTGTGTGTGTGGGGGGGGGGCATTCTGTGCGTTTGCAGGGTGGGCGTGTGTGTGTGTGGGGGGGATTCTGTGCGTTTTCAGGGTGGGCATGTGTGTGTGTGTGTGTGTGGGCATTCTGTGCATTTGCAGGGTGGGCGTGGATGTGTGTGTGTCCTGTGTGATTTGCGGGATGTGCGTGGACATGCGCCCTGTGTCATTTGCACGGTGCATGTCTGTGTGTCCTGTTGCATTTGCCGAGTGTGTTCCTCCCCAGGGACTCAGACCCCGGCCCCAACCCTGAAACCATCCAATCCTAGCCAGGGCACCACCACGGAACTGCCCGTGTACTACCTTTCGGCAAATGTTTGCATTCTAAGACCACTAGCTTATTTCTCTTTAATTCCCAGTTCTTGTAAGGGACCTTATTATCATACCCGCAAGCCATGAAAACGTGCTTTAAAAAGCATTCTATCAACTTGATTTTTCTTAACAACTTTCGGCTGAAATTTTCTCATAGAAGATGGAGGATCCACATCGGGGAGATACAGTTCCCACGTCGGGGAATGTCAGTGCGCTGGGTCTTTCCACGCGTGCGCTGACGAGAGCCTCTGCTAGTCTCTTATAAAGGGCTCTCGTGTCTGTCAGCGGCTGTGCAGGAAGGACTGAGGGAGACACGCGTGCGCACACACACACACACTGATCCTGCCAGTGGCACATGCTTCACACACACATACAGTCCTAGAACTCTCTAGGAGTGAGTTATTCATCCTCACATGACTGCAGAGTGTCCGATAATGGGATTAGTGACACAGTTGTCCAAAAAAAAGAAATAGATGCTTTTGCGTGACGTTTACTTGGATCCACGGCACGACTGGCTCTGCTAAAGATGTAGGAGGTTCTGTGATGTGAGTCCGGGCGGAGGTCAGGTGGGAGCGGGGAGCGGGCGGGCTCCCCAAGGACCCGGGACCTCTGGCGGGAGGCCCAGGGTGCGGGCGGCTTCTGACGCAGTCTCGTCTCCCCTCCACCTGCAGTCTCAGAACTCGGTGACCCTGGAGCCGCTGCAGCTGGGCTGCGACTACACTGTGGAGCTGCAAGCCATCGCCTACTGGGGCCAGACGCGCCTCAAGAGCGCCAAGGTGTCCCTGCGGTTCACGTCTGCGCACGCCGCCCACAACAGTGAGTGTGCACGGCTCCGTCCCCTCACTTCCCGTCTTCACCGGGCAGGTCTTCCTACCAGCACGCGTGCAACTGTGTCCTGTGAACCAGCACGTGTGCACGTGTGACCTTGGTGTCTTCCTCTCCATCTTTGTCTATTTCGCATGCAGTGTTCTGGTGTGGTAATGGAAACTCCGGAAGAAAAGGTGTCTCATTCTAGCAGATGCTAATGTTGACATGATTCAGGGTTATTCTAATGGAAACTTCAGAAGGAAAGGTATCTCATCCTAGCAGACGCTGTTATTGACATGATTCAGGGTCCTTAATCTAATGGAAACTTCAGAGAGAAAGGTGTCTCATCGTAGCAGATGCTGATATTGACATGATTCGGGCTCCTTATTCTAATGGAAACTGGAAGGAAAGGTGTCTCATCCTAGCAGATGCTGATATTGACATGATTCAGGGTCCTTATTCTAATGGAAACTTCAGAGAGAAAGGTGTCTCATTGTAGCAGATGCTAATATTGACATGATTCAGGGTCCTTATTCTAATGGAAACTTTGGAAGTAAAGGTGTCTCATCCTAGCAGATGCTGATACTGACATGATTCAGGGTCCTTATTCTAATGGAAACTTCAGAGAGAAAGCTGTCTCATCCTAGCAGATGCTGATATTGACATGATTCGGGGTCCTTATTCTAGTGGAAACTTTGGAAGGATAGGTGCCTCATCGTGGCAGATGCTAACATTGACATGATTCAGGGTCCTTATTCTAATGGAAACTTCGGAAGAAAAAGTGTCTCATCCTAGCAGATGCCAGTGTTGACATGAATCAGGCTCCTTATGCAAATGTACCCTCATTTTTTATATATTTTTTTAATGTGTCTGTGCTGGGTCTTTGTAGGTGTGAGGCCTTTTCCCTAGTAGCAGCATGCAGGGAGTATTGTCTAGTTAAGGTGCAGGGGCTTCGCTTAGTGCTGGCTTCTCATTGCAGACCATGGGTTCTAGGGCACACAGGCTCACTAGTTGTGATACATGGGCTTAGCATGGAATCATGACGTGTGGGATCTTCCCGGACTGGGGAGCAAACCCGTGCCTCCTGCTCTGGCAGGCGGATTCTTTGACCACTGGGCCCCCAGGGAAGCCCCGCCTCGGAGCTTTCTGTATGACTTTTATCTGGTTCATAGATAGTTGTGGTGTCATAATGGAAACCTAAGAAGGTGTCTCATTCCAGCAAACGCTTGTGTTCACGCCGTCGGGTCTTCACGCACATGTGTACCGGTCTTCAAGGAGGATCCTTGTAGCTAAACACTCAGGAACTGTTGATTCCCTCCTCAAATGCAACATGCATTGGGGGCTTTCAACCCCTTTTTATGTGTGTGTGGGCTTCACACTGTGGTCACAATTCCTCCAGAAGGCCACCCAGTGCCGCACTGCGAGCAGTGACCACGTCGCCCCACACCCGCGTCGCCCCACGCCCGCGTCCTAGATGCCAGTGTTCCCAAGCTCGTCTGTGACCATGAACTTAGTACAGAGAGAGGAAGGGCGTACGAGACCCTCGTCTCTGAGCCAGATGTTGGATGGTGTGGTGTCTCTGGCTTTTGCCAGCAGCTGGGGAGTGGCGGGCAGGGCCATGGGGAGGCTCCCGGGGCCAGGCTGATGGAAGTCCAGCCCGGGAGAGGCCACAGGCATCTCTGCGAGTGTTGCTGCCCCAGGCTCACACGGTCTGCCTTTTGTCATGGCTCTGGGCCTGGGTCCGACCAGGATGGTGTGACAAAGCGTCTAGAATTTAGAAAAGAGTAGGTTGAAGCTGAAACTCCAGTACTTTGGCCACCTGATGCGAAGAGCTGACTCGCTGGAAATGACCCTGATGCTGGGAAAGATTGAGGGTGGGAGGAGAAGGGGACGACAGAGGATGAGATGGTGGGATGGCATCACCGACTCCATGGACATGAGTTTGGGCAAACTCCAGGAGTTGGTGATGGACAGGGAGGCCTGGCATGCTTCGGTTCATGGAGTCGCAAAGAAGTCGGACACGACTGAATGACTGAACTGAACAGAACTGAGGCTGGCTCCTCTAAGTTAGATGCAGGGATTGTCTATAACCACCTTCCTTGAGCTTGTGTGCATGCTCAGTCATGTCCAACTCCGTGACCCCCATGGGCTTCTCTGTCCATGGGATTCTCCAGGCAAGGATACTGGAGTGGGTTGCCATTTCCTTCTCCAGGGGATCTTCCCGACCCAGGGATGGAACCTGTGTCTCCTGCATTGGCAGGCGGATGCTTTAACCACTGACTGAGCCACTTAGGTAGCCCTAATTATCTTGTACCACCTGGAAGATAGTGGGGTCCAAAGGAGCAGGTCCACTTGAAACGGTGTTTTCCAAAAGAGTTCTCGAGACAAGAGCTTCCCAACTATCTCAGAAATGGTCCTTTGGGAGATTAAAATGATTTGAAAAGTCCACTATTTCTGTGTGTAAGTCTGGGTACCCTACAACTTTTATGTAAAAATTCTCATGGAAACATTTCTGAACATTTAATAACTTCATTGACTTTTTTAAAGAAGTTTTTTTTAATTGAAGTGTAGTTGATTTATAATGTTGTGGCAATTTTCTGCTGTAGAGCAAAGTCATTTCAGTTATATATATATAAATGTATATTTTAGAAAGTATATTCTTTGCCATGATGGTTTACCACAGGATATTGAATATAGTTTCCTGCGATACCAGTAGGACCTTGTTGCTTATCCATTCTCTATATCAAAGCTCACATCTGCTAATCCCAACCTCCCACTCCATCCTTCCCCATCACCTGCCCCCTTGGTAATCACCAGTCTGTTCTCAGTGTCTGAGTCTGTTTCTGTTTTATAGGTAAGTTCATTACTGTCATATTTTAGATTCCACAAGCAAGGGATATCATACAGTATTCATCTTGCTATGTCAGACTTAATTCACTTAGTATGATCATCGCTAGGTCCATCCATGTCACTGCAGACAGCATTGGTTCATTCTTTTTCGTGGCTGAGTAATATTCCACTGTCTATATGTGCTACATCTTCCTTATCCATTCCTGTGTTGATGGGCCTTTGGGCTGTTTCACATGTGTTAGCTGTTATGAATAGTGCTGCAATGAATGTAGAGGTACATGCACCTTTTTGGATTATACTTTTATCTGGATACATACCCAGGAATGGGGTAGCTGGATCATATGACAGTTCTGCTTTCAGTTTTTTAGGAACTTCCATACTGTACCATGGTGGCTGTACCCACCATTCACTAATTTCTTTAAATGCAGTCCTACATTCATTCATCCAGTATTCCTGGGTTTCCCTGGTGGCTCAGCTGGTGAAGAATCCACCTACAATGCGGGAGACCTGGGTTCGATCCCTGGGTTGGGAAGATTCCCCTCGAGAAGAGAAAGGCTACCCACTCCAGTATTCTTGGGCACCCCTGGTGAGCCCACTGGTAAAGAACCCACCTGCAATGCAGGAGACCTGGGTTCAATCCCTGGATTGGGAAGATTCCCTGGAGAAGGGGAAGGATACTCACTCCAGTATTCTGGCCTGGAGAATTCCATGCACTGTATAGCCCATGGGGTCGCAAAGAGTTGGACACGACTCAGCGGCTTGCACACTTTAATTAATTTATCAAACTGTGTCTAACTATGGGAATAGTTCCTATATTATACTATCATAGATTGCACTAGAGTATAATTGCAATAGAGTATATGTGTCATATACATAGCAAAAAGTATGTATTTAAATGAGTATATATACTATATAGAGTATGTGTATGTGTACCTTATACAGTCTGAATGTACTATGTATTTCTATGTATTCTGTGTAATACTGTGTCTTCATGTATTCACACGAACTCACGCATGTTACCGCATTAGACGCACTTGATGTGGGCCTTCTGAGAGCCCAGTGTGGAGTCTATAAACGCGTGGCTAGGATAACAGAGAGACTAGCCCATGGCGCAGAGAGCTGCGGGGGAATCGTGGAGGCAGACAGACTGACGTGGCGGTAGGCACTGAGCCTGCCAGCCTTCTCCTGGGCCCTGCAGTGCGGGTGCTCCATGGAGCACCGGTCATCACACCACACATGTGCAGCGCTGGAACAGAGCGCTGTGTGTGCAGAGAACCAGCGTGGGGATGGGGGTGGGGGCGGGGAACAAAGCAGGGGGAAACACTCCCCACCCTTGGAGACTGCAGTCAGTCCTGTGGGTGTCCTGCCTGCCACCCTGGGCCCCCCCACCTGACGCCTCCCCCAACCCCGAAACCAGAGCTGTATGTTGGGCTGCCCGCCTGGCATGACTGCTGGGATGGCTGACAGGTTCTTGAACTGGAACGTCCTCCAAACCATGCTTTTCCCGTCTTCTTACCCCTGTTTGTCTGCATGGCCCTCCTGACCCCACCACCCACCCAGAGCACCTGTCTCTCAGCCCTTCTGTTGGAGCCTGAGGTCAGCAGAGGGCATTTTTCATGCCTCAGTTTACCTCTCTCCAGAAATCCAGTTCATTAGGAATCAAAGTCCCCTGGTCTCCTAATGTCACCTGCGACATGGGGCCCTGTCCAGTTCTTGCCCTTATCCAGGTCATTGCCACTTTCCTTATACAGTTCATCTCCTAATTATTATTTGTTTCCAGCCTTTCTTCCATATCTCTCTCATAGATGACTGTCAGAAGAGTCTCTAGAAAACAGTATCCAGCCTCACAGATTTCTTCTCCTCTCAAGACTGTCACGTATTCCTGCCTTCACTTCTGCCCAGATCTCATGCTTTCCTGTTTCCCCAACTTATCACTCCCCGATTTCTCCTCAAACCAAAATCCTGTAAATGTCTGATTCTCCTGAGACTGTAGTTTTTCTTCTACCAGTGGTGGGCATTTCTGTCTTCTGCAAAGTAAGCTGGCCTTTTGCTGTCTTTCCGGTTTTCCCAATAAACAGTATTCCTTCCGCCTTAAGAGGCTGGTATGGCTGTGATCCATGAAGGGGCCATATGAGTCCCGTAATTGAATGTGTGTTTCTGCCCACAACCAAGAATACCATGGACAGAGGAGCCTGGTGGGCTACAGTCCAGGTCAGTTCACTCGCTCAGTCGTGTCCGAGTCTTTGCAACCCCATGAACCATAGCACGCCAGGCCTCCCTGTCCATCACCAGTTCCCGGAGTCCATCTAAACCCATGCCTATTGAGTTGGTGATGCCATCCAACCATCTCATCCTCTGTTGTCCCCTTCTACTCCTGCCCTCAATCTTTCCCAGCGTCAGGGTCTTTTCAAATGAGTCAGCTCTTCGCATCAGCTGGTCAAAGTATTGGAGTTTCAGCTTCAACATCAGTCCTTCCAAAGAACACTCTGGATTGATATCCTTTAGAATGGACTGGTTGGATCTCCTTGCAGTCCAAGGGACTCTCAAGAGTCTTCTCCAACACCACAGTTCAAAAGCATCAATTCTTCGGTGCTCAGCTTTCTTTATTGTCCAACTCTCACGTCCACACATGACTACTGGAAAAACCATAGCCTTGACTATCTGGACCTTTTTTGGCAAAGTAATGTCTCCGCTTTTTAATATGCTGTCTAGGGTTGGTCATAACTTTTGGCTACAGACCATGGGGTTGCAAAGAGTTGGACACAACTGAGCACACGTGTACTGTTTTACCTAACCAAGACAGAGATCTGATACTTAACTTAGCAAAGGCCACTTTATTCTAGGATTAGCTGATTCCTGTCAGAAGGATCAGAACAATAAAAATAAAAAAATAAGTGATACTGCAAAGTGCCTGTCATAATACATGTTACTTGGGTTTCAGGGTGGCCTCTAGCAGACACTGTCTTTTA
The DNA here is from genome assembly GCA_020226075.1 of Hydropotes inermis. Lineage (NCBI taxonomy): Eukaryota > Metazoa > Chordata > Mammalia > Artiodactyla > Cervidae > Hydropotes > Hydropotes inermis. The sequence goes on from CM035303.1 coordinate 128,060,286, forward strand.
CACAGGATTAGGCATGACACAGCTGAGTATGTGTCAGGACATGCTTTGTAACCCAGTGTTGATGTATAATCCCATAAACACTGATGTGCGCCTGTGACAGGAACACAATGTGTTTTCATCATGAACCAACCAGAAGTAAAGACTCATTACAACTTTGCAGTTTAAGCAAGGGAAATTATATTTTATAGGAAGCAGTGCCGTAAATGTCAGCATATTACTTTTTGAATGCTGTTTTTCCAGGCCTGCAAGCTACTAGGTGTTTTAATGATAAATGTTTCTATGAAAGCAAAGCATGCATGTTCACACAGTTTTATAAAAGGGTCCCTTGAAGGAAAGAAAGACATAAGACTATCTTTAATGGAAATGTAACTTGCTCTCTCGGGAGGCAGGAGGAACACTTCCAGGGGTGACAGATTCCAAGTGTTTGATGTAGTTGCCTCATGGAGCTGGAAGAATATTGCAGCTCTGCAAAATAAAAATGGGGCAGAAAGAAAAGGCTCCCAGTCTCGGTAAAGTTCATCTTAACTTTGACATCCGGAGAAACGGCCTACTCACTCAGTTCTCTTTAACTTTCAGGGCTATTAAAGAGTATAAATCAGGCCTCATACATTTTCAGGAGGTGGAAAAATGACTTTTATATTCCATTTTTGTTTCCTGCTGGAAGTGGAGGACACGCCCAGAGGGAGGGACTTTCCCCCAGGGCTGAGGTTAGAATGTGTGTCCTCTGGGTGTGGGCGTGTCCCTGGTGTGGGCGTGTCCCCGGCTTGGGGGCGTGACCTCTGGGACATGTGCTTTCTGTGGGGGTGTGTCCTCTGTGTGGGGGCGTGTCCTGGTGTGGGTATGTCCCTGGTGTGGGCGTGTCCCTGGTGTGGGCGTGTCTTCTGGGACATGTGCTCTCTGTGTGGGCGTGTCCTCTGTGGGGGTGTGTCCTCTGTGTGGGTGTGCCCCCGATCTGGGTGTGTCTCTGGTGTGGGCGTGTCCCCGGGATATGTGCTTTCTGGGCGTGTCCTCTGGGGGCGTGTCCTGTGTGGGGGCGTGCCCCTGGCGTGGGCGTGTCTTCTGGGACATGTGCTCCCTGTGGGCGTGTCTTCTGTGTGGGGGCGTGTCCTGGCGTGGGCGTGTCTTCTGGGACATGTGCTCTGTGT
>CM035303.1:128061440-128186037 GCA_020226075.1 Hydropotes inermis
GGGTGTGTCCTCTGTGTGGGTGTGCCCCCGGTCTGGGTGTGTCCCTGGTGTGGGCATGTCCCTGGGACATGTGCTCTCTGTGTGGGCGTGTCCTCTGTGTGGGGGCGTGCCCCCGGTGTGGGTGTGTCCCTGGTGTGGGTGTGTCCCCGGGACATGTGCTCTCTGGGCGTGTCCTCTGGGGGCGTGTCCTGTGTGGGGGCGTGCCCCTGTTTGGGCGTGCCCCTGGCATGGGCGTGTCTTCTGGGACATGTGCTCCCTGTGGGCGTGTCTTCTGTGTGGGGGCGTGTCCCAGTGTGGGTGTGTCCCTGGTGTGGGCGTGTCTTCTGGGACATGTGCTCTGTGTGGGCATGTCCTCTGTGGGGGTGTGTCCTCTGTGTGGGTGTGCCCCCGGTCTGGGTGTGTCCCTGGTGTGGGCGTGTCCCTGGGACATGTGCTCTCTGTGTGGGCGTGTCCTCTGTGTGGGGGCGTGCCCCCGGTGTGGGTGTGTCCCTGGTGTGGGCATGTCCTTGGCTTGGTGGCATGTCCTCTGGGACATGTGCTCTCTGTGGGGGCGTGTCCTCTCTGTGGGGGCATGTCCTCTTTGTGGGGGCGTGTCCTCTCTGTGGGGGCATGTCTCCGGTGCGCTCATGTCCCTGGTGTGGGTGTGTCCCCAGTGTGGGGGCGTGTCCTCTGGGACATGTGCTGTGGGGCGTGTCCACGCATGCTCACGCTGGACTCATTCAGTAAAGCAGCAGATGCTCAATCCTGAGATATATGCGCTTTTTTACGTCCATAGTGAAAACTAAGCATTTCCATGGGATATAACAGGCCGAAGGAGGACAATATTCACAGAGCGGTTAAACAATCGTCTAGACTGTCTTGGTTATCTGCCAGTGAATTCTTAACACGACAGGTTATTAAAGGAATTAGATGCATAAGTGAGCTTGTGAAACATTTAAGATTTGTGAAAAATCCTAAACCTTCTACAAAAGCTTTTTATTGGAGTATAGCTGATTTTACAGCATTGGCATTCGTTTCTGCTATACAGAACAGGCAGTTATATGCATACATGCACATCCCCTCTTTTCAGATACCTTCTCATATAGACCATTACAGAGCATCAAGTAGAGTTCTTCGTGGTATACAGCAGGTTCTCCTTCAATTCAGTTCAGTCCCTCAGTTGTGTCCAATGCTTTGCGACCCCATGGACTGTAGCATGCCAGGCCTCCCTGTCCATCACCAACTCCTGGAGTTTGCTCAAACTCACGTCCATCGAGTCAGTGATGCCCTCCAACCATCTGTCGTCCCCTTCTCCTCCTGCCTTCCATCTTTCCCAGCTTTGGGGTCTTTTCCAATGAGTCAGTTCTTTGCATCAGGTTGCCCAAGTATTGGAGTTTCAGCTTCAGCATCAGTACTTCCAATGAATATTCAGGACTAATTTCCTTTAGGATGGACTGGTTGGATCTCCTTGCAGTCCAAGGGACTCTCAAGAGTCTTCTCCAACCCCACAGTTCAAAAGCATCAATTCTTCAGTGCTCAGCTTTCTTTATAGTCCAATTCTCACATCCATAGATGACTACTAGAAAAACCATAGCTTTGACTAGACGAACCTTTGTTGGCAAAGTAATGTCTCTGCTTTTTAATATGCTGTCTAGGTTGGTCATAGATTTTCTTCCAAGGAGCAAGTGTCTTTTAATTTCATGGCTGCAGTCACCATCTGCAGTGATTTCGGAGCCCCCCAAAATGAAGTCTGTCACTGTTTCTATTGTTTCCCCACCTATTTGCCATCAAGTGATGGGACCAGATGCCATGCTCTTAGTTTTCTAAATGCTACGTTTTAAGTGACGTTTTTCACATTGCTTACTGGTTTATGATCAATACAGGTTGAGATGTTATATCTCCTAGGAGTACTTGGAATTCTGAAAGCAGAAAAGGACATTATTTCTATAAGTGCAACTTCTAAAAGTCAGTGAGCTGCAAAAGGCAAGATCGGAGGCCAGGAAGTTTTGGCATCTTTCCTGCTGAGCCATGTGAACTCTCCTCTGTCTCTCTCAAGACGGAGGAATCTAACATGCTGGTCCTTCAGCGAAAACCCACTGAGTATATTGTTTTCATGAAATGGTGTTTTAATATTATTTCACTGACTTTCTTCACAAGTGCCAAAAAAAGATTCATATATTGTGAGAAATACTGTTTCCACTTATTACTGAAATCAGAGCATCTATCTAGGTTGGTGAATGTGTGTTTCTTACCAAGTTAAATTCGGGGATTCTGTGTAATCTACACAGCGTACTTTTAGGTCTGCATCACAGCCTGTGATGAAGGGGGGAAGTGTGGTCAACCTGGGCAGGAAGGAATCTGTGGATGAATGATGTTTTACTTTAAAAAACAGGCACTAAATACAAAAGGATGGCAGAGGGAAATCAGATGCACTGGGATTAGCCTCAGGTTCCATGTGGCTTTTTAACCAGTAAATCAGAATGTTGTGCACTCTTGTAGAAGAACAGCTCGGGAAAAGTAGAAAGAGTGTGATGCACACGCAGCCTCCCCTTCAGAGACGCCGGCCCGCTCGCCTCCTGGAAGTCGGGGCTCCATTCTTCCAAGACAACCAGCTACAAGTCAAGGTCTACTGGAAGAAGACCGAAGGTGAGCAGATGCTTGCTTAGTCGTTGTTGTCCTTGAGTTTTTATTTTAATATTGGAGTACAGTTGATGTACAGTGTTGTGTGAGTTTCAGGTGTACACCAGAGATTTAGTTATACATATATACAGATCGATTCTTTTTCCAGTTGCATTATTACACTGACCAGATCTCCCTGTGCTATATACAGTAGGACCCTGTTAATTATTTTAAAGATAGTAGCGTGTACCTGTCCAGCCAGTCTCCCAGTCTATTCCCCCCGACCTTCACCAGGCCCCTTTGGTAACTGTAAATTTGCTTTCTAAGTCTGTAAATCTATTTCTGTTTTGTAAATAAGTTCATCGGTATCAGTTTTTTTTTAGATTCCACAGAGAAGTGATATCCTGTTTCTTTCCCTGATTCCCCTTACTGTGATCATCTCTACCTCCCTACCCATGTTACTGCAAAATGGCCTTTATTTCATTCTTTATGAAGCTGAGTAGTATTCTCTGTGTACATGTACAATATGTATTCCTCTGTCGACACACACTGAGGTCACTACCATGTCTTGACTATTGTAAATAGTGCTGCAGTGGGGTTCATGTATGTTTTCAAATGATAGCTTTCTCCAGGTATATGTCCAGGAGTGGGTTTGCTGGGTCACATGGTAGCTCTGTTTCTAGTTTTCTTAGGAACCTCCAGACTGTTCTCTGCAGTGGCTGTACCAATTTGCATTCCCACCAACAGTGCAAGAGAGTTCCCTTTTCTCCACAGTCTCTCCAGCATTTATTGTTTGTAGATTTCTTGATGAGAGTCATTTTGACTGGTGTGAGGTGGTAACTCATTGTAGTTTGGATTTCTGTTTCTGTAATACTTAGCATCGCTGACCATCTTTTCATGTTCCTCTTAGCCATCTACATGTCTTTGGAGAAATGTCTTTTTAGGTCTGATTTTTGATTGGGTTTGTTGATGTTGAGGCATAGGAGCTTTCTTGTGTATTTTGTAAATTAAGCCTTTATCAGCCATATGCAAACATTTCCTCTCATTTCTAGGTTGTCTTTTTGTTCAATTCTTTCGTTTGCTATGCAGAAGCTCTGAAGTTTAATTAGGTCCCGTTTGTTTATTTTCTGATTTTATTTTCATTACTCTTAAGAGGTGGATCCAAGAAGATCTTGCTGTGATTTATCTCAGAGAGTGTTCTGCCTATGCTTTTATCTAAGAGTTTTATGTTTGTTCTTTGCATTGAAGGGTTCTGAGCTGTCAGGATGCTTGTGCAAACGTCACCATCAAGCCACACTATTGCTCTTAAGGAAACAGCTGAACAAAATGCGTGCACACTTTCTTTTTTATCGAGCGCCTTGCTGTTCTGAAGTTTAAATGGGTTGCCTCTGGTGCCCAGGAATGTGTGTCACGTTCTGAAATCTGCTACTGACGTTGCATCATTTTAGGGATATTGACCTGTCCACCTCTTTCCTAGAAAGAGATCTTGTGTCTCAAACACTCAAAACACTCACTATTTTGCACTGTAAAGCTCTGTTCTAAAGTAATTATTTATTAAAAAGGTGCATAACGCAAATAATTTGAAAGACAGGAAAAAGGCCAATTCTCTTCGTATTATTTCACAGAAGTAGAGTTTTAGTGGATTTGCTTTACACAAGTTTATTATACCTCTTGTTTCTCACCCAGTTATATATGTATGTGTATGCATTAGTTTCTCAGTGGGGTCCAACTCTTTGCGACCCCATGGACTGTCCATGGGGTTCTCTGGGCAAGAATACTGGAGTGGGTTGCCATTCCCTCCTCCAGGGGATCTTCGCAACCCAGGGATCGAACCTAGGTCTCTTGGATTGCAGGCAGAGCTACCAGGGAAGCCATTTTTATGTGTGTGTGTATATGTAAAATGAACACATTTTCAAACACTGTATTTGCATTTCATATACTGTTAGTATTTTTAATAACATTTTGAAATGGCTACCTTGATATTACATGTCATCATAATTGCACTGTAGTCAACATTTAGTTGCCTTCAGAATTTCTGTCTTGTCATTAATACTGCAGTGAACATTCATCCTTAGAATAGATTCTGTTTTCTTTTTACCTCTGAGAGAAATTCCTTTCATGCCTTTGTTTCCTAGGAGTATTTGTTTTGCGTTACTGAAAAACTACTTTTAGAGATAATTGACATCCATATTATCACTTCTATTCATTTTAAGGCACAAAAATCTATTTTAAGCAAAATTGTTTCATAAATTAGTTTTCAAAATTCTTACTTTTCTGAGGTGCTATTTTACTCAGTGTATCAGCTCATGTGCCATTCAGGATATTGGTGCTGGAGCTCTTGTTCTGGAATTTTCTTCCAAGCTGCTTAAATTCATTCTAGCCAAAATAACATTACCAATAAGGTTTAGTGTTTTATTGCTCTTGTATGTTAATTTAAATTTATTCAATATTACTATTACAATATATGCATATTGCAACATTTAACTTAATATTAATTTTACTATTAATATTAAATTAACATTAAATGGTAGAATTTATTTAATCTGTTGTACAGTCAGCTCTCCACATCAGCGGGTTCTGTATCTGCATATTCACCTGCCTGTGGGTCCCATACTCTTGTCTGCGGTCAGCAGCTGGTTGAACCCAAGGATGCAGAGCCCGGAGGTACGAAGGGCTCACTGTGGGACTGCAGCATGCATCCATTTGGTGTCCAAGGCGGGGGTCTGATCCCCAACCCCCAGTGGTACCAGAGGATGACTGTCCTTACCAATTTAAAATTAGCACTGTACGTCCATACGGCTTTGGTGTCAATAAAATAACACATTCTATCATCGAACCTGTAAGCATCTCATCTACTGAAAAGGTAAACATACAGGAGATGCAAACATCCTAGGCACACAAGAGTAAACCACCAACACCCTGCCTTCTGACCGCGCACATGTGTTGTCCGTGTACTTGAATTTGTACAGATGGGATCTTAGCTGCCTGTACCTGGCTTCTCGCAGTGAGCAGTCCGTGGCGGACACTCCCCCAGTTTCCTGCAGGAAGCAGGGATTCAGCCACTCATGCTGTTGTGCTGTTTGTCGCCAGGACACCTCCAGCTGTGAGGCTGCTTGTCAGTGGTGGCTGGAGATGTGGTTTGCCCCAGTGATGGGCTGTGTAAGCAGGCCTTCCCTGGCGGTCCAGTGGTCAAGACTTCACCTTCCAACGCAGGGGCTGCAGGTTCCATCCCTGGTCGGGAAGCCAGGATCACACGTGCCTTGGGGCCAAAAGCAAAACGAAACTTTAAGCAGAAGGGATGTTGTAGCAAATTCAATTCTTTTCAAAGGGTCCGCATCAAAGAATCTTAAAGATGGAAAAGAGCAGCGCCGAGGTGAACATCCTGTGGACACACCTTCTGAGTCACATGTGTGCGCACATACTCCCCCCACCCAGAGGTGACACGCTTAGGTCAGAGGATGTTGACCCCCCAGAAGCGTTTGCACAGGTCTTGGAGGTCTTGGACCATGCACCCACCCACCAGGAGGCTTAGATGTTCTCCACACAGTCTCCCCAAGCGGAGAATCCATCTTTTTCTCACCTCAGGGCTTCTGGTATGCGTGTCGTGATGGCTCGCTGCTCTGTGTTTGCGCACTTCAGGTCGTCCAGGGCTTGAACACCTCGTCGTGAGTTTATTGGCGATGGGGCTCCTCTTTTCCGAAGCATGCTCCAGGGGGCTTAGCCAGTCTGTCCTGCCAGAGTCCTTTATGGATGGAGTATATACGTCATCTGCTGGTTTCATCTCAGTTTCTTTCTACTTTCATTTCTTTCGCTTTCTTAATAGTTCTTACTTTGGCACTTCACTGGGCTGCCCTGATAGCTCAGGTGGTGAAGAATCCGCCTGCAATGAAGGAGACCCCGGTTTGATTCCTGGGTCAGGAAGATCCGCTGGAGAAGGGATAGGCTAACCCACTGCAGTATTCTTGGGCTTCCCCTGTGGCTCAGATGGCAAACGATGTGTCTGCAATGCGGGAGACCTGGGTTCGATCCCTGAGTCAGGAAGATCCCCTGGAGAAGGGAAACGCTGCCCACTCCAGGATTCTGGTCTGGAGAATTGCATGGACTGTATAGTCCATGGGGTCGCAAAGAGTCGGACACAACTGAGCAACTTTCACTTTCACTTGGGGCTTCACTAGTGGATCAGATGGTAAACGATGTGTCTGCAATGCGTGAGACCCGGGTTTGCTCCCTGGGTTGGGACGATCCCCTGGAGAAGGGAAATGGCTATGCTGGTGTTACTCTAGGTCTTTCCTGGTTTTATCTAAGTCTTTCTCTACTTTTTTTTTTTCGGTTTCTTAATAGTTCTTCCTTTAAGAGATGACCAGTTCATCATTTCGTTTCCTTCGGGTTCACTGTGCTATGCGTCCTGTGTGAGCGCTCTCCACACAGACGGTCACTCAGATGCCCTCCTTACAACCCAGGAGTGGCGTTGTTCCATCTTTGCTTCTCAGCTGACTATCATTCGGATTTCATTTCTGTCATAAGGATCCAACATAGGGCATCAACGTTCCCTTATTTTTCTTTCCCACTTTTTCCCCCCCCCCAACAGAAAGAAAGAATTTGTTTATTGAGGCATAGTTGATTTCCAGCATTTTCTATGAAAATCATCATGTTGTCAGTAAATCATAAGAAAGTTACATTTTCCTTTCCAGGCTTTGCACATTTTTGCTTCTTTGCCCTGTCTTAACGCTGGCTGAGGCTTTGAGTACAATGTTGACTGAAAGTCATGGTTACAGACATCATGTTTGCTTGAAATTCCTTTCTGCCTCTTTCATTTCTGTTTATTCAAAATCAGGATCAGTCAGAAGCACTTTTTTCTTTGCTTTCTTCTGGGTTTCTTGATCAATTTACCAGTAATTAGAAAACAGGTCTAACCGTTTCACTAGTAATATGGAAACAGGTGGTAGTATTATTTATAAGCAGGATAAATCATTGCAATTAAGTATCTCCAAGCAACCATCGTATGTAAAACACGATTCGCTTGTAGTACTCAGACCAGACTAACATGGAGTTTTAAGAATACTTTCTTAAGTAAGGGTAGAACTTAACATCCCCTAGAGCAGCGGTCCCCAACCTCAGATCTAATGCTTGATGCTCAGAGGTGGAGCTGATGGAATAAATAATCAGAGAAAGCACGCAATAAAGAGAATGCCACTTGTGAAAGTGAAGTCGCTCAGTCTTGTCTGACTCTCAGTGACCCCACAGACTGTAGCCCCACCAGGCTCCTCCGTACATGGGATTTTTCCAGGCGAGAGTACTGGAGTGGGTTGCCATTGCCTTCTCCAGGAATGCACTTGAATCATCTCAAACACCATTTATTCCCACCCCCCACCCCTGTCGGTGGAAAAATGGTCTTCCACGAAACCGGTCCCTGCTACTACCACAAAGGGTGGGGATCGCTGCTCTAGAGAGAAGAGGAATCAAGACCCGTCTCAACGGCCCGCAGAAAGTGCCGTGAGGCAGCCAGGGACCCCGACAGTGAGTGCCCAGAGGAACTGGAGAACCCTGGGGAGCTCTGAGACAGAGGCGGAGAGGAGCCGGGGTGGTTTCCAGAGGAGGGAAGGGGTGAGTGAAGTCAGAACCACCCTGAGACGGCGTGTGAGGTGCTGGAGTCACGGTCCGGCACGTGGTCACTACTCACACGGAGTGATGGCTCTGGAATCAGCTGAGTCAGTATCTTTGCAGCAAAAGGTGAGGACAGGTTCAAAGGAAGGCTTCTCCATGGTGCTAGTGGTAAAGAACCCGCTTGCCAATGCAGGAGACGTAAGAGATGCGGGTTACATCCCTGGGTGGGGAAGATCCCATGGAGGAGGGCATGGCGACCCACTCCAGTCTCCTTGCCTGGAGAATCCCATGGACAGAGGAGCCTGGTGGGCTACAGTCCATGGGGTTGCAAAGAGTTGGACACGAGTGAATGACTGAGCATGCATGCATGGCTTAAAAGTAACACGTGAACATGCTGTGGAATTTGTCTCTTTAAGGCTCTATCTTACGCTGCTGCCCTCTCGAACCGAGAGCGTGGTCTGCTCTCCTGCCATGGACGCCGTCTGTCTCACTGAGATCTGCTCTGTGTAGTAGAGGCCCGGAGCACAGCGCTGCCCCCTAAGGCTCCCCAGTAAGGAAGGCGACGGCCCATCTGGCAGCACAGATGGGCCCGGCCCATCTCCCTGCAGGTGTGGCTCAGTGTGAGGGAGGTAGTGACACGGAGCCGCCTCCAGAAACAGCGAGAGGAGAGCCTCAGATTCAGGCCTGAGGCTGCCTGTCAGAGGCCGGCGTCACACCAAGAGCCCGCGAGGCGGCTCTGGAAAGGGGGAAGAAAGAAACGGTGCAGGTCGCTCAGTCACGTCCGACTCTCTGCGACCCCGTGGACTGGACCGCCCATGGGCTTCTCCAGGCCAGGATACTGGAGTGGGTTGCCATGCCCTCTTCCAGGGGATCTTCCCAAACCAGGGTTCAAACCCGGGTCTCCTGCATTGCAGGCGGATTGTGTCCCAGCTGAACCACCAGGGAAGCCCCGGCTCGGGGCTCTGGCTGCCCCAGTCCCCTGGCCCTGGGGTGGTGATGAGGTGGGCCTGGGGCCCCGAGAGTGAGGGTCCCCCCTCTGAGGACGTGCTGGGGTGTGGGCTCTGGGTCGGCTGGTCTGCACAGAACATGGATGCCTGCAGGTGAGCCGTCTGCTCTCTGGACATAAGGCCATCCTGGGGAGGGCCGTCTCACCGGGCCCCAGGAGGACAGAACCTCACAGATACAGGAAACCAAAGGCATCGTTAAATAAAGGCAGAAGGAATGCAGGGGGGCGAGAATCTAGGCTGTGGAGTCCACTGAGCCAGCCACGGGAAGTGACTGGAAAGCCTTCGGTTTGCACGGAGGTCCTCACCAAGGTGGGGTCTGTGTCCAGAGACCCAGGGCGTGCACTCAGGCCGGAGGCTTGCAGAGCTAAGGGGCAGGAATGGCCATCAGATGTGTGGCTCGGTACCTGTTCCTGTGAACCGAAAGGAAGAATCTGATCCCTTCAGCGGCAGCAACAAATGCTTTGCTTTGCTTTCTGGGCTCAAGGGATGCAGGGGTTCACCATGTACAGAAGTGAGTTTGCCATCGGGGCACACAGGGGCATTGGGTGGCACCCTGCCCACCGTCACCCGCCTTGCCCAAGCCGCGGCCCACCACTTCCGTGAGCTGTGCCCACTCGTAGTCATCACCATAACCAACTTGTCAGTACACCGTGTTTCTGTCATGATCGTTCTGTATTCATCTGTATCCCACCTCCATCCATCCTAACTTGGATGTCACCCAGGCACTCTCTTACTTACCCAGACGCCTCCGTATTTCGGGGCCACGGAGGTCATTTCAGCACGATGCGTCAAGCAGCACCACCTGTTGAAAGAAACGGTATGAATTCACTCGTTGGTTGATTTCATACTTTGCGTATAATGTACAGTTCTTCTCCAATGAACCCACAGCTCTTGATGTGTCCTGCGTAAGAACTTACAGCCTCCATTCAGGGCTTGCTGTTTTTAACTAAACAGCATTGATGCCTGCTTGGTATCGGTTTACTTTCTGGTGGAAAGTCCTCCTTTTCTCGTTTCCAAAAGTGCTAGTTCCCAGCGGACCGAGCACTCCATCAAACAGGTCTGCGCTCTGAAAGCCTCCCACCAAATGCTTGGTTTGAGTGCGGCCGGGATGCGAGGCTGATCACCCCGGGGGTGGGGGTGTGGGTGGGGGGCGATGCCTTTCACGGCCACCCGGGGACTCACTGGGTGAGTGATAAACCCGGCCCAGCCCCTGTTCCCACACTCAGGCCTGGCTCCGCAGCACTTTTGTCTTTTTTTTCCACTCGGTCAATCACCCAAAGAAAAGACGTGGACAGAAAACACGCCGCTTGGGGTGGAGGTGGAGACGTTACGTAAGGGGTAGCACCCTGTTCTCTGGGTGCTGGAGGACCAGGTCTGATTTCTGTAGGAGTCACACAGCCGGCGAGGCTGGCACGCACTCACTGCAGACTGTTCTCACCCTCGTCTCCCAAGGAGGAGACCCTGTCCGCACGGAGCACAGGTGGAGCACACACAGAGCACACACGGAGTCCACACAGAGCACACATGTAGAGCACACGGAGTCACTCGGAGCACACACAGAATCCACACACAACACACACAGAGTCACTCGGAGCGCACATGGAGTCCATATGGAGCAGACATGGAGCCCACAGGGAGCACACATGGGGTCCACACAGAGCAAACACGGAGTACACACGGAGTTCACATGGAGTCCACACAGCACACCCAGAGCACACATGGAGCACACACCGAGTCCACACGGAGCACACACAGAGTCCACACGGAGCACACACGGAGTCCATATGGAGCACACGCGAAGCGCACACGGTGCACACAGGGAGCAGACACGGAGCCCACACAGAGCACACCGGGGCGGCCAGGCCTTCAGGGTGGGGCAGGGCCAGGCATTTACTCCTGCCCGGCTTCAGGATTTCTTCCACAAGCTTCCTCAGAAACATGCAGGATTCAGAGGCTCGTGCGGAGTCTCTCTCATCACCTAGGAAACAAGAGGACGGATGCTGAGCGTCCCCCATTCTCATCGGGTTTCCTTACCATGGGCGCCATGGCTCGGTTAGGCTCAAGACCTCTGTGGACACATCACACTGTCACTTTTCTCATGATTTCTTTTTCTATCTGGCCTCGTATCTCAATTTCCTTTTATGCTCTGTTACGTTCCCCCCCGACTTCATTCTTTCCCCTGACTCCATTCTTGAAGACTTCTTTGATACCGACCATTTTTAAAGCCTTCATGGAATGTGTGAAGCGGTATCGCTCCCGTTTTATGTTTTGGTTCTTTGGCCACGAGGCGTGTGGGATCTTAGCTCCCCAAACAGAGCTGGAACCGACACCCCAGCACTGGAAGGCAGAGTCCCAACCACTGACCATCGGGGAAGTCCTGAGCTGATTGTTTACTAAGGAAACCGTGTAGGCAGAATCTGGGGAGCCCTCCTTGCTTGGCCTGGCGGGCACCTGTCTGCATTGCCTGCAGGGTCCTATGCCTCCTGCCTTTGTCTCCGGCTTCAGGAACGTCTGACCACGAGCCCCCTTGCTTGCGGACTGTTCCTTTTTTTTTTTTTTGCTTAACTGCGTTCACCTTTCAGATTCTGGTGTCGGACAGTATCACGTGGAGTGGTTTCCAGAAGTCTGCGCCCACAACGAATCCGCAAGGCTGGAGGCGTCCTCGGCCGTGACCCAGGTGAGGAGGAGGAGGCTGGAAACGGCGGGGCGGGGGCGTGGGGGGTGTGCTCGGTGGCTCTTAGTGTTACACACCCGGCCTGTGGGTACAGCTGGGCGGGCAGAGGTGCAGGCTGAACGTGCCGTGGGGTGACTCGTTCGCCGACCCGTTACCTTCGGGACACGTGGGGAGGAGACACAGGGTCACGTGTTCACTCTCCCCTCATCCCTGCATGTTGTCAGCATGGGTGGGGGGAGACCCTGAGATGCGGAATTTCCAGACACAGCTCACAAGGCACTCCCAGGGCAAACGCCGAGAGCCTGGGAGTCCTTCATCTTAATCACACAGAAGCCCTGAATTCTCTTCTCCATTCTGAGTCAGATACCCCCATGACCTGAAGGCCTCATTTTCCCAGGGCACTTCTCTGCCACCCTATCCCTCAGCGTTGCCTTTAGCTACCTCCGTATCTTGCGCCAGCTGCTGCAGGGGGCGGCTGACCCGCCCGCCCCGGGTCCCAGCACGTGCCGTTCTGACCTTAAGGGTCCCAGACACTATCCCAGCGGCAGCTCTCTGACCGGGGCAGGAGGCCGTGACCACTGCTCGCCTAGAACTGACCCACACACACCCTAACACAATGCACCTAGGATGGACACACACACCCGAACACAACTGCTGGCCTAGAATTGACGCACACACTCTAAGACAACCGCTCGCCTAGAATGGACACAGACACCCTAACACAACTGCTTGCCAAGAATGGACACACACACTAATACACCAAGGGTAAGAAACCTCACACTAGCTTGTTACAACCGTCACCATCAGCTTTCCTGTTCTGTAAGGTTACATATGGAGCATACACGAGGCCCTGACAGTGACACCCTAGAATGGACACACACACCCTCACACACCGAGGGAAGGAGACATCACACTAACTTGTTACAACCAGCACTGTCGGCTTTCCTGTTGGTGTCAGATTATTTGTGTGTATACAAGGCCCTGAACCAACACCCTAGAAGGGACACACCAAGGGAAAGAAACATCTCACTAACTTCTGACAACCATCACGGTCAGCTTTCCTGTTCCTATAAGGTTATATAGGTAGCATACACGAGGTCCTGACAGCGATATCCCAGAATGGACACACACACACACGCTAACACACAAGGGAGACAAACCTCGTACTAGCTTGTTACAGCCGTCACGGTCAGCTTTCCTGTTCCAGTAAGGTTATATATGTGTGCAGTAGGCTGCAACAATGACATCCTACAGTGGGCACGCACACGTTCACACACAGAGAGAAACAGCACAGTAGCTTGTTACCACCATCACCGTCAGCTTCCTCTTCCTGCAAGGCCACATTCCCAGCCCCTCAGCCCTCCACTTTTGAGTCTGGCCTCGTAACTGTTTAAGCATCATAGTCTGGCCGGAACCAACTGGAGAGATGCCTCCAGAAAGGGGAGGAGAGACATGGCTCCAGAATGTCTTCTCTGCCTTCAGGAAAGACTCAGGTCTAAACTGAGCCTGCATCTGGGAGGAAGCCCAAGCTAGCTTTTTTTTTTTAATAACAGATCAGGTTGGTAGTCACAGGTTTTCACCTTCCCTGTCCAGCCAGCTCCCCACGGCGGGTCGTGACAGTCAGAAGGGGGCTGCCGTGGACCAAACGCTTCCCCCGGATTGTTCTAGAGCCTGGGTGACCCCCCTCGCCCAGGGAGTGGGTCATGCTTGTGATTCATCTCGGCGGGGACCCTATGTGTTTTGTGTAAAGGCTGTATCGCATACACACACACCGCCCTGCCACATTACAAGAAGACAACCGCCTGGGATATCATTGCATCTCCTGCCAAGTCCGTTCCCTCGTGAGATTTTTACACCTGGCCTGTTCTCTCTGTCCCCATCTCGCTCTAGGAAAACCACATGATTCTTCCAGACCTGTCATTCTCCTGCAAGTACAAGGTGATTCTGCAAGCCGCACGGCCCCTTGGCCGCTGGAAGGCGGAGAGCGCGTCCTTCACGACCCCGCCATGCTCCGCGCTCAAGGGGAAGACCCACAAGCACTTCAGCTGCCCCGGCGTGGAGGAGGGTACGTGTCACCTGGAATCCCCGGGGGTATGGCGGTGGGCACAGCTCCAAAGCGCGATTCACAAGGCCCTGAGACCCACAAGGATCACCCCTTTCTAGATGGCCCTAGGACAGCCCTGTCTGAAGGTAAGCTGTGTATGAACGCTCACATCAGTTCAGAAGTCCAGCTGCACTTAGCGACACAGGCTTTGCTGAAGGATCAGCTCTTAGAACTTGAAAATGAAAGTCGCTCAGTCGTGTCTGACTCTGCGAACCCATGGACTGTACAGTCTGTGGAATTCTCCAGGCTGGGATACTGGAGTGGGTAGCCTTTCCCTTGTCCAGGGGATCTTCCCGACCCAGGGACGGAACCCAGGTCTCCCTCGTTGCAGGTGGATTCTTCACCAGCTGAGCCACCAGGGAAGCCCAAGAATACTGGAGTGGGTAGCCTTTCCCTTCTCCAGGGGATCTTCCCGACCCAGGAGCTGAATCAGCGTCTCCTGCACTGCAGGCAGATTCTTTACCAGCCCAGCCCCCAGGGAAGCCCAACCTTGGAAGCCCAAACCCTTAGAAGTGGGGGCCGGCATCTCTCCGGAGGTGCTGCGGGGCACCTCGTGTAATTCACTTGGCTCGTGCTCAGCCCGGCCCCAGGGGCATTACCCGTCACACCCTTTCCATCCCCATCTCCACCTTTTGCAGCCCAACCCACATCGAGGGACGCTTATCCTCAGAGGCCCTGCCTGGGAGCTAATCGTGGTCACTGCCGATGGCTCTCGTGGCGACCCCAGCCTTCCCCACGCGCCCTCTCCCCCAGCACCCACTCCTGCCCTCTCAGTGGCCGGGTCCTCTGAGATCACGGCACTCTTTTCTGCACCGTCTACCCCCATGTGCAAGCTGGGCTCAGAAATGACCCTGAGCCAGGAGCAGCCACTGGGCTCAGAGCTGCAGAGATGTGGGTCTAGCTCAGATGCCATCCGCCCAGGTGGCCGTCGGGCCCCCCCCCAACCAAGGGAGGCTGCGTCACTGGCCCTGGGGCCCAGAGAACCGCAGTCTGAACACTGCCTCCTCCCCAGGGTGCACAGCTGTCCTCTCTCCACCCCCTCTAAGCCCCCACCCCGTGGCTCCCCTTCCTGCACCCACAGGTCGCAGTCACGTGCGCCCCAAAGTGCAGGCCAAGCCCGAGCACCTGTCCGCCTCCTTCGTGGTGCATGATGCCAACATCACGGGGCACTTCTCCTGGACGCTGAGCAAGGCGGGCCTGCCGCGGCCGGCCACCGGCTTCCAGGTGACCTGGGCCGAGGCCACCACTGAGAGCCGGCCCAACAGCCTCCCGAACAGCATCATCTCACAGTCCCAGATCCTGCCCGCGGTGAGCACCCGTCCACCCACCCCACCTCGGGGTGGGTCCCCCCACCACGTGGCCGGAGCATCCCTGGGGAGGCACTCGGGCACCCCAAACCCCCACTGCAGGGCTGACTTGCTGAGACTCACATGTAGGCTTTCTTCTCCTGCGTGAATTCTTTTGCAACAATCAGAACACACCGCCAGGGTTCCTGTGGGACCCCAGTGAATTCTTTTGTAAGAATCGGAACACAGCACCAGGGTTCCTGTAGATTAACCATCATCACCATAAACTTAGGAGAAACTGTCATCTAGCTAAACGTGACGACCAGGGCCAGCCCTCAAGGAGACCTCTCCTGTCCTCACGGAACGCAAAGCTTTCACCATTTTCTGTTCTTTTGAATCCCTGTCCTTTTGGGCCAAGCGGACGTGCCCCGTTTGAAGTGTTAAATTTGGGGGAAAAGAGCTAAAAGAACCTTGTTCTTTCTCTTCATTTTCCCCTTCAAATCTGGCCAGAGCACATAATGAGCTGGAGTGCCTTCCAGGCCAACTTAATTCCTTGGCTTGGGGGCAAAAAAAAAAGCATGTGTGGGCTTTTACCAGCTCTCAAAACACCCTTAGAATATGCAACTCTTGCTCCAAAAAGAGAAAAAAATAACTTAAATCCTGGAAGGAAAAAAAAATTCCATGGAATTGGACAGTAATTATTCTGTGTATGTGCTTAGGTTCTATTGAGTTCTGAGGACACCCCCCCCCCCCAAAAAAAGAAAAAAGCGTTGGCATAAAAAGAAACATTTTTTTGGCTGCGGGCACTGACAGATACTGTCTTTTAAGGAGCGCAACTTGGCGCGTTTCCCCGAGATGTGGATTATCAAGAATTCACATCACAAGATGCGCAGATGAAAACTTAAAGCCTGGGAAAGTCTTAGGTTCAGGAATGGAAAATACAGGCCAAGAACTGGCCTGACTCATCTGAGCTCTTGGCTGCCAACAGCCAGGGTCTCCTTGCTGCCCAGACCACCCGGGGGTCGGGGGGTGGTCTCCAGCGAACGTGGACAGACCACTGGATCCCCGAACACGGTGGGGTTGAAGCAAGCGAACCGTGGGTAACACGGTGACGTCGCGAGGGAGGCGTGGTCCCTGGAGGTGAGTCCCGACGTGGGTCGTGTTCAGAGGCGGTGCCTGACGGCCCGTGTTCCCCAACCCCTTCCCTCCCCTTCCTCAGGATCACCCCGAGCTCTCGGTCCCGGGTCTGCGGCCCGCCACCCTCTACCGCCTGGAGGTACAGGTGCTGACCGCGGGCGGGGAGGGGCCCGCCACCATCAGGACCTTCCGGACGCCCGACGTGCACCGTGAGTCCCGGCCGGGGTACGGGGGTACCACCCGCCTTGCAGACAGGTAGAAAGTCTTAGAGAAAAAACGAAAATCCATAGATCCAGCATTGCAGACTGCTGCCCGCGGGGAGTTCTCTGAACCTGAAGCCCTCCCTCCCCTTTGTGCGTGATTCCTCCCATCCGACCTGACACGCTCGCTCCCTTTTCCCTCCCCTGCAGCCGCCTCCTCCCCTCTGTTACATTTTTGCCCTACAGAAGGCATGCTTTTTCCTTATCTTCTAACCGTAAATACCCAAGAGGTAGGGCTTCCAATGCACGCAGATGTTAGAGACATAAGGCTTGATCCCTGGGTCGGGAAGGTCCCCTGCAGGAGGGCATGGCAACCCACCCCAGTTTTCTTGCCTGGAGAGTCCCATGGACAGAGGAGCCTGGACGGGTTATAGTCCATACGGTCGCACAGAATCAGACACCACTGAAGTGACTTAGCATGCACCCACACAAGGGGGAGAAAAATCTATCATCTCGTATCATTCTAAAAATTAAGATGTTCAAATATAACTATATAAGAAATATTAGTTTGCTAGGGAGCTCATTACATATATTTCTACTATATATAATCTATCAGCTTCCCTGGTGGCTCAGCTGGTAAAGAATCCGCCTGCAATGCAGGAGACCCCAGTTTGATTCCTGGGTCAGGAAGACCCCTCTGGAGAAGGGATAGGCTACCCACTCCAGTATCCTTGGGCTTCCCTGGTGGTTCAGCTGGTAAAGAGTCATCTGCAATGTGGGAGACCTGGGTTCGATCCCTGGGTTGGGAAGACCCCCTGGAGAAGGGAAAGGCTACCCACTCCAGTATTCTGGCCTGGAGAATTCCATGGACTGTATAGTCCTTAGGGTCACAAAGAGTCAGACACCACTGACCCAACTTTCACTTTCACTTTTATCTATATTACATAAATTTTCTTCACAGTATAACCCAAATCCATCTGCTTGACTTCCTGCCAAATCAAGTAGATGAAAAATAATCGTCACCTCTTGTTTCAAAACAAACAGCCTCCCGGGCAGCACTAAGGAGACATGCTGGGGAGTGGTTGCAGTTACTTACCATAAAGGAGTTTTCGTCCAAGTGTGCTTACTGATGTTAAAAAAACGGGAAAGAAAATCTAGTGATCTCTTCAGGGGCCAGAACTGTTAGCTTCGGCAGTGATTGAATATGTGCTGGGTCTGTTAACCCTAAAGTCATGGTCCGCCCCCCAACCCCACCCTCCCTTCCACCCTCAGCAGCCACAAGTATGTTCTCTATGTCTGTTAGTCTGTTCTTGTTTCAAAGATGTCACTCACGTGGAATCTAAAGTACGGCACAAAGGACCTTAACTATGGAACAGAAACGGACTCACAGACAGACAGACCAGACCTGCGGGAGTTTGGGATCAGCAGATAGAAAGCACTATACTTAGGGTGGATAAACACTGAGGTCCTACCGTGGAGCAAGGGAACTGCATCCTATATTCTGTGATAAACCATGATGGAAAAGAATACAGACAGTGTGTGAGCAAGGGAAGTGGATCCTGTATTCTGTGATAAGAAAGAAAGGGAAGTCACTTAGTCCTGTCTGACTCTTTGGGACCCCATGGACTGTAGCTCACTAGGCTCCTCCATCCACGGAATTTTCTAGGCAAGAGTACTGGAGTGGGGTTGCCATTTCCTTCTCCAGGGGATCTTCCGGACCCAGGGATCGAGCCCAGGTCTCTCGCATTTCGGGCAGACACTTTACCATCTGAGCCACCAAGGAACCATGATGGAAAAGAATATATATATAGTGTGTGTACATATAAAAACAGTATATGTAAAACTGTACTATATATATATATATGTATATATATATATATATATATACACATATTGTATATGTAAAATTGAATCACTTTGGTCTACAGCAGAAATTAAACGCAACATTGTACATCAACTATACGCTAATAAAATTTAAAAATGTATGTGTTGGGGAACAAAAAGTAGGCACAGTGGAATAAGTGCAGAAGGAAGCCAAGAGTCATTTAGTGCAAGAGGATGTGGTTTCTGGAACCGTGGTCCAAGGTGCTTGAGGCCTAGGTCGGGGTGTGAGATGGAGGATGGTGAGATTAACATAGAGAGGACTGCATCTGAGTCACCTGTGGGATAGTGAGATGGAGACTTCCTGAAGGCCTTCGGGACTGCAGGGTCCAGCACTGAAAGCTTTGAAGGTCATCGGCATGTGGGTAGTAACTCAACGTGAGGGTGTGTACTAGAGGTCAGGAAGGGGAGGAGAGTTAGGCTTGGACAAGACCAGGGGAAGTGCTCTGGAAACTAGGAATACTGCGGCTCAAGGTGTTGGGCAAAGAGAAGAATCTACATGGAGGATAGTCTTCCCAAATTATTGTGGCTAAATACCAATTTTTTATTTTTTAACAGTCATTTCAACAGCTGTATCTTAGGAGCGATGCTTTCATTTCTATTCCTGGTTTTAAACAGATCATTTAAAATATCAGATTCTTACTTTTTGCTTCAATTCTTCCGTCACTTTAAGTTATTCATGTAGATGGTGTGCTAGAAATAGTAGGCATCCACCCCCTCCAGTGTTTCACACTTAAGTCTCTGCTCTATTAGTAAAAACATAGGGAAGCTAATTTTAGTTATTAGCAAAACTAAATGGCAGCAATTGTGTATTTATCAAAATTAGTCCTTAGCAAAACTAAATGGTAACGATTGTGTATTTAAAACAAAGAGAGTCTCCTGTTGGGTTTTAGATTATGTACATTGTTTTCTCAGCTTAAACTTTAAAAAGCCACGTCAAAGCTTTATGTGTTGATAAGAACTAATGATCCTGGTTTTATTTTTTTAAATGATGGATCAAATTTGCCCCAGTAGCTTTTTGCACTTAGGAGTTTAAAGACAATAAAAACCACCCCAGTGGAAGCGCCCTGTGTGACGCCCCGTCCCGTTTGGGACCACATCCACCCACCACTTACAGTGTCTCTCCACGGAAAATGTGTGTGTCATGAAAGTATGTGTTAATTTCTAAACTTTTCCAAGGAAATACAAAGGGTTCTGGCCGGCTTACATAACTATAAAGAAAGAGGTTTGTCTTCTTTCTCTTGTGATCTTATGGTTTTTCAGAGGGAACCAGAGAGCTGGGGAAGGCAGAGAGAAAATAGAGGCAGGGTGGATGTGTGTCTGCAAGTTTAGAGTCAGGGCAAGGAGGACCTGGGAGGCAGGGACCGCGGGAAGGGTCCAGACACACAGCTCTTCCTCTGGTCGGCCAGACTGACATGTCCGTTCTGTCTCTAGGCCCCCATCTGAAACACCGCCATCCCCACCACTACAAGCCGCCTGCAGAAAAGTACTGAGATGCTCTGAGAGCCCCTCTGAACCCTGAGTGAGTGTGTAAGCTGGCACAACCCCCCAAGGACTGGCCGTGCCCGCTGGGAGGCACCAGGCCCTTCCTGGAGGACCGCCTGGCCCTGCCTAATAACCGCGGGGCGCTCAACACTCTGTCTGCCCCGGAAAATGTGCCCCCAAAACCAGGGACGTGCAGTGGGCCTTGTGAAGGTGGAGGGACAGGTTCCCGTAAGAACGGACGACACGCAGCCCAGCCCTCTTCCGCTTCTAATTCTCGCCTGCCTGTGTGGTGGAGCTCCTCCCAATGCAGGTCTGAGATGTCCCCGAATTTGCATCAACAGATTCTCCAAAGAAGCAATTTACACAATTTACACACGGAATAGGCCTGCACGTAAGCAGTTACTCACTGAACACTTGGAAATTAAATTATTGATTTGATTTGCTAGATCCACGGAAGAGTATCCAGATTTTTACACCCTAATATTTATTCAAAGATTTCTGAAGATGAATTTTTTGTTTTTAATCACCTGTGGGTTTTTTTTTTTTCCAACTGAAAAATCTGTAAACCCGAAATATTGCCAATTAATTTAAACCTAAAATGCTCCAGCTTCAAGCACTTCAGCTCCATTTTATACAAAGACATAGATGAGTTTGGCCTCTAAATGACAATTTCTGTTAAGACATTCCCAGCCAGGAGGAGTCAACACTGCTACCCAGAGTCTGCCCTGGAGAAATTAAAACTGCTTTCTGGGGCTGCTTTTTAATACTTCATCCTACAAGAAGTTTCCCTGATACTTTTATTTATATTTTCCTTTTTTTCCTTAATGGGGAAAACAGTTGCTGGTACACTTTGTTTTGACGGTTACCTGTGTCTGACACGCTACAAAACCTCTTGCTTGAAATGAAAGAATCCCAACTATTGAATATTTTCGAATCTTTACTGAGAGTTCCCCCCTCTTCTTAATCAAAGCAAGCGCTTTGTTTGGTAGAATATTCTCCATAATGTAGAAAAGGTAGAGGGGGACTTTGCTTTCCAAGTGGCTCAGTGGTAAAGAATCTGCCTGCCAATGCAGGAGATGCAGGTTCTATCCCTGGGTGGGGAAGATCCCCTGGAGGAGGAAATGGCCACACACTCCAGTATGCTTGCCTGGAGAAAATCCCACGGACCGAGGAGCCTGGTGGGCTACAGTCCGTGGGGTCGCAAAGAGTCGGACACAACTTAGCAACTAAACAGGAAACCTTTCTTTACTCCTTCAAGTCTATTACATCTTATTTGAAAACTTTATGAAAAATTACGAAAAATTTAATTGAAGAATTATGAGGCTCCATACTAATGCCCCATAGCATGAACTCAAGTGCAGACACGGTGTTAGTATATAGTGTTGAGGGGAATACTGGGGTACCCTTAAACCAGAGATGTTTTAATATATTTTTTGCTTGAGGGAACACCCATGTGTATACACATGTCTGTATGTGTCTGCATACTTCCGAGTAGGTATACAATATATATGGAGAAGGAAATGGCAATCCACTCCAGTATTGCCTGGAGAATCCCAAGGACAGAGGAGCCTGGTGGGCTGCCGTCTATGGGGTTGCACAGAGTCGGACACGACTGAAGCGACTTAGCAGCAGCATACAATGTATACATACATGTAAATACACACACATACACAGACACACACCTGTACACGTGGGTAGCTTGAGTAGAGTCGCTGCAGAAATTGCTTTCCCAAGTCACCAGTGGCGGATGCAACTCTAAAGATCATTGGAATAATCTGTTTTTCCCGTCGGCATTGATTCTGTGAGAAAACAGCGATTTCTCCAAATTAAACATTTTCACGGAAGGGCGTCCTCATCTCATTATCTACACAAGGAAAACGAGGACGTTTTCAGTCAATGCTCTTGTGGGCTTGGAAGCCTGCCGTTGTCTTCCTTCCCAAAAGCCTGCGGTGAGCGCCCTGGTTGCCTGGGGTTGGGTTAGCGATGAGGGGCGTGACCGTGAGGGTCTCGACTCGCCCCGGGAGGTCCAGGCTCTTCAGTGCGGACACCAGGCAGAGAGACGACCCCTGTTATCCCACGCACGCCTCTCTCCCCAGAGAACCCCGGGGCCGGTAGGCATGGATCTCCGACGGAACAGGTCGAAAACACTACTTCCTGCGTCTTCAACGAGCTTGGAAGCTTGATCAGGCGGGCGGTGCTTTGCAGCCCTGCGCGAGGGGCTATGTAGGGATCTCAAGGGCGCAGCCGGCTTGTGGTGCTTCGGGCTGTTTCTATGCAGCTCCTAACGTGGTCTGGGGCGGACTCTGCGACAGAGTATCTCTGCAGGGTCAGCGGGTTCCCCTTCTGCACGGAGACGGGAGGGCCTGCCTTCACGGAGGACGCCTGCGCAAACCCAGAGATGGTCGCTGAAACCCCGAGTTTTCCCAAGGCGCCGTGCCCAGCATCTGAATTTTCAAACCCTCAGAATCTCAGAAGGGAAGGCTTCAAATTATCATTGGCTGTGTGTTTATCGTCTGCCTTCATTTGTCCTGAATATATCCGTAAGTATTTGTGCCAGCCCATCTTTGTACGGTTGTATAGTTTAAAACGCGGGAGTATATACATAGATGCAAATATTATTAAATTATTAAACACACTTAATTTTGTAAAATTTAATGACATTTCTTTTACCTGGGTTATAGACGTTGAGCAAATACATTTTTAGTTCAGATCAAGGTTCTGAAGCTTCTGTCTTCCTTAAAATACCTGAAGCAGGTCTTATGAGCATTTCATTCTGCTATAATGTTCGATAAATTTTATTAGTATTATTGGAAGAGAAAACTGTTAAATAGTCAATAAAAGAAAGCCGAGTTTCCTTTATAACTTTAAATAATATTAAAAAGAGCAAAAATATAATTACAGTTATTTGAATTTTTAAACATTTGCTGTAATAAAGGTCTAAAAGTTTATGTTGTTTAATTTTAAAACCAATTTAGTAGCTGATTCTCTGTTTTATTGAAATTAGATGCATTTCTCTCATATGAGACAAAGTATATTCAGTGACAGTATTTACTCTTTAAAAAAGTCAAGCTCATCAAACATATAAAGTCATCAAATACAGGTGTGTAACCCAATATACATCAAGGCTATGTGCATCTTTTTACTGAGAATATTCACTCCTCAGCGATGGGTTTATTTATCTGGGCTATCCTCTTGTTCTAAGTGGGCTATAGGAGCAATCTTTATAAACGAATGTGTGCCCTTCACATCAGCCAGTGTTTTTTAAATATACGTAACTGGGAAGGAAATCAAGAAACAAGGGATACATGTACACTTAGAGATGAGCAGAAACTAACACAACATTATAAAGCAATTACACTCCAATAAAATTGTCTTCAAGAGACAGTGACATTTATGATGCTACATTTTCCGAAATCCGAAGTTTACAAACAGATCTCTGTCCTAGAAAGACCTGGAAGACCCAGAACCCATCTCGAGAGCAGAAGAACCCATCCCCCAGCTCAGCACTGCTGAGATGTGGGGCCGCCGGGTTCTCTGTCGGCGGGCAGGACCTGCCCTCGGCCCTGTGGGGCGTGGAGAGGCACCCCTGGTCTCCACCCACCAGAGGCCAGGAGCACTCCACCCTGGGCGTGATGACCGCATGCTCTGTGGTCACGGCCCACACCCTCTTGGGGTACAGAGTCACCCCCAATGAGAATCACTGCATCGTAATCATGCTCACTGAATAACTGCCGTCTGCAAGGGGGAACTGGGTCAACTGGAGTAGAGGCACCTGGGAAGTGGTTACACTGGACCAAAAAAGCCCTTAGCAGTATCTTTTATCTCCACTGAAGAATCAAAAGGCTGAATTTGGGTATCATGCGAGTACAAATATTCATTTTGTCCTACAGATGGGACAGCATCGTTCACGATGATGGGAGTCTTACTTAACGCTCTTTCTTACACCACGTGTCGTGGGGTGTGTCAGGTTCGGTCCTGTGACTGCGAATATCTCAATCTAAACTTACGCACACTTGCACATGATCACCAGAACACAGAGGCGAAACACCCGATTCATGTACGTTCATTTACGATACAAATGCACAAAGCCGGCGAGTCGTGTCTGTGGTTTTGCATGGCCACACTCAGCTTCTCACCTCTCCTGGACACTTGGCAAGTTCCACCACTCACAGGGTGACTCATACAGGTCTCTCTGCAGAGCTATTAGGCCTTTTCCTTGACGTAACCCTAGTGTGCAGATAACAGAATGGCTACCCTCTCATCCAAACAGCCTGTAGAAGCCATGTCCCTTAGACAGGCCATTTAAAAGTCAATATTTATTTATGTATGTAATAAAAAAAGATTTTGTTTGTGTGTCATGTTAGAGAGAAATAATCTTGTAAAGAAATGTTGTAAAAAACAAACAAAAGCACTGTAAATAGTCTGATCTCTGTCACTCATTATTTTCATGTTAGAGTTTGTACATACTGACTGATTCCGTAATAAAGGATCTTTAAACCTGCCTGGTGGACTAGACTCGTTACTTTCCTGAAAACACTCACACACACGTTTTCTTTTCATTTAGAAAGGAAAATGAGCAGTTTCCTATGAAGCTGGGGAGATTGAACAAGCCCCATTCTCCTATCAGTATTTATGGAACTCAAGGTCTGGTGAAAGACTGAAGTCAGGAGGAAAAGGGGGGCAACAGAAGATGTGATGGTTGGATGGCATCACCGACTCAATGGACATGAGTTTGGGAAAACTCCGGGAGGTGGTGATGGACAGGGCGGCCTGGCGTGCTGAAGTCCATGGGTCACAAAGAGTCGGACACGACTGATCAACTGAACAAAACAAAAATGCAACAAGGCAGCTCGTCGTCCTGAACAGAGCATTCTGGCCCATTGACAGAGACCACCGCGTCACGGTTTTCACTCTATTTCCAAGCACGACTCCTAATGGTTTGGGTGGGATTTTCCATCCATTGGTCCACAGGCTTAAACAACTGTCCCCCACCACCACCGCCGACCCCAGGAGCTATCCATAAAATGCTACCAGATACGCGTTGTGCTCATAAGCTTTCAGCCACGTCCCTGGGTTCTCAACAGCATGGTCACTGCAGGCGGGGCTGGGGGTGGTCCCCTCCCCAGCAGAGGGTCTTGCAGACCCCCACAATGGGTGGGCCCTATGCCCATGGCATCTCCACCCGTGATGCAGGAGGATGCTACTCCATCGGGAAGCCGAGATGAGTTCTATCTGCATCACATGACCTCCTTTATAATCTCTATGTGTTCAACCTGCAGGGACGGCCTTAAGTTTCTGCCACTGCCTGGTGCTGCTTTATGGGCGGGATATTGGCTATGACGGCAGGTCCCAGGTCTTCAAGGGCTGTTTCTTCTAGGAGAAGGTGACTAGCGATGAGGAAGAAAGAACTGAAGAGTGTGAGGAACCCGAGGAGGAAAAGAAAGCAGAGTGAGGTGAGGGAGAGGCCGTGGGGTCCTGACTTTCTTGTTCTTAGGCAGGATCAGTGTGGACTGAGACCCCCAAGGTAAAGAAGCTGGCGGCTACCCAAGGGATGGATGTGGGGCACCCACAGGGAGACGGAACCTCTGAAGTGTGAGCCTGGGCTTCCTGAGTGACCTCCGGAGCCAGTTACCTTCCGTTCTGTTGTCTTCTCATCTCTCCTTGAAAAAAATGACGGGATTTTCCTGACAAAAGTCAAACGTTTGTGTTGCGTTTCTTTATAATCAGAAGCGGCTGCATCTAGAGACACTGTGCTGGTCAGTGGCCCGCTAAATTCTCAAACAATGGAAATGGATTCTTTTTCTAAATAATTTGTATGAGCCACACCTAAGACTCTGAACACACAAGGTCTGCTGTTGCCTGACTGTGCTTTTGTGAGCTTTCTAGAGAAGCAAAGTCAATGGAAGCAGAAAACACCTGGGTTAGGTGTCAGGGACGGGAGATGGACCGGGTGGGAAGCGCTTCATGGGGACAGCATTCACGTCTGGAGGTGATGACAAGGTTTTGCAACTTTATAGAGGGGATGGTTGTGCGTTTTGAAGAGGAACTAAGTGCCACTGAATTACACTCTTGTAAAACGGTCCAGATTATGCAATGCAAGCCTAGAAAAAAAATACAAGCAACACCACGTGGTTTCCAAATACAAACACAGGTTACATATCATAACCCGGTTTGAGTACAAATGCAATTTATTTGCAGAATGAATTACCTGAGTTTCAAATGAAAAGCAAGCAGAAATGCCACTGAAGAAATAATGCCCCTGGCCATGATCTTAACCAGGAGGGTGTGCTGGGTGTCAGTCTTGGCTCCCCGAATCCAGTCCCGGGCGGTGTCCCTCCTGACGGCGGCCCTGCCGCTGAGCCCCAACACCAGCTGCCTGACTCACGCTCAACACTGAGGCTTCACACCCGAGGAACCCCACTTCAACCCCTTCAGGTTCCTCGGGTCCAAGACGCCACCATTCCCCAGACCCGTCGCCCACGCTGGGCCTGAGCTCCACCTGCCGGCAGCGCAAGGCCCACTGCCCCTCTGTCTGGTCTCCACCCTCCGTTTTTCCAGCCACTCCCGCCAAGATCAGATGGACTGTGCACTCAGCCCAGAGGTGACTGTGGGCTCACAGCTCGGGCCCAAGACATTCAGTGGATGTCTCTCAGAAACTCCACAGGCCACAAGGTGGGCGTAGGGGTGGGCGGCAAGATCTATTCACAGTCTTGAGAAAGGGAAAATGCCTGCAATCTAGGACGCCTTACCCAGCCAGATTATCATTCAGTATAGGAGAAAGAGAAAAGAATTTCTCAGTGGAGCAAAAAAAAAAAAAAAAAAACCTCAAAGAAGACAGCAATACTCAACCTATCCTAAAATTAAAAAAAAAAAAACAATTGAAAGTTCTTCTCTACATAGAAAATGGAAGCAAGAATCCACAGGAACGAGAACAATCAATAGTAGGGAAAGCAAACACACGAGAAAGGCCCTGGCAATCACCTAAATAAGCCTCTGCATAGACTATACAACAGAGGAAAGACAGTCTCTTGAGCCTGTGGTGCTGGGAAAGTCAGACAGATGCATGTAAATCAAAGGGGTTAGAACACTCGCTCACATCATGGGCTGTGTGCTAAGTTGCTTCAGTCATGTCCAACTCTTTGTGACTCCTTGGACTGTAGCCCACCAGTTCCTCTGTCCATGGGATTTCTCCAGGCAAGAACGCTGGAGTGGGTTGCCATTTCCTCCTCCGGTGGATCTTCCCGACTCAGGGATCGAACCTGAGGCTCCTGCATTGCAGGTGGATTCTTTACCCCTAGCACCACCTGGGAAGCCATCCTCACATCATACACAAAGATAATCTCAAAACGCTTTAAAGACCTACATATAAGACATGATACCCTTCCACTCCCAGAAAAGACCAGAGGCAAAACACTGTCATACATAAGTCATCACAGTATGTTCTTAGGTCAGTCTTCCAAGGTAAAAGAAATAAAAGCAAAAGATACACAAATGGGACCTAATCAAACCAAATTTTGCACAGCTAAGGAAACCACAAGCAAAATGAAAAGACAACCTACACAGCGGAAGGAAATACTTGTAAACAATGAGGCTGACAAGGGATTAATCTCCAAAATAATACAAACAGCTCAGACGATTCAACAAGAAACAAAAATACCCAATTAAAAAATGGGTAGAACACCTAAATAGACGTTTCTCCAAAATGTCTGTTGGCCATACAGATGGCCATACCACAGGCACGTAAAAAGATTCTCAACGTCACTATTTATTGCAAAATTGCAAATAAAACCTACAAAGAGGTAACACCTCACAGTGGTCAGAATGGCCACCATTAAAAAGTCTACACATAACAAATACTGGAGAGGGTGTGGACAAGAGGGAACCCTCCTACACTGTTGGTGGCAATGTAAGTTGGTCTAGCCATTATGGAGAACAGTTTGGAAGTTCCTTAAAAAACTAAAGATAGAGCTACCATAGGATCCAGCAATCACACTGTTGGGCATGTCTCTGGAAAGAAATGAAGCCTCTAATTGAGAAAGATACATGGACCTCAATGTTCACAGCAGCACTGTTTACAACAGTGAAGACATGGAAACAAGGCAAGTGCCCGTCGGCAGACAACAGATTTAAGAAGATGTTACATATCGATATATATGTGTTCAGTTCAGGAATCACCTGTAATGCTAATTAATTAGAATATATATATTCTGAAATTACTTTGAAGTCCACCTGAAACTAACAAAATATTGCGAATCAACTCCAGTTCAACAGTAAGAACAAAGAGTCAAGACATGTCACTGCCCAAGAACCTCATCCGGGTTTTCCCCCAGCGGTAACGTCATTCAAACTACAGGACGAAACCTGCCATTGACAGCACCCAGAGAACTCAGTCAGATGTTTCAGATGTCCCTGGATTTACATGCGCGTACGCGTGTCTGTATTTAGTTCTACGTGATTTTACTATATGTATATACATGCCATTGTTTTGGTTTTTTTTTTGTTTTTGCCTTTTCATACTGTGCATGGGGTTGCTCCTTGGAGGAAAAACTATGACCGACCTAGACAGCGTCATTAAAAAACAGAGATATCACTTTGCCCACAAAGGTCCGTATAGTCGAAACTATGGTTTTTTTCCAGTAGCCGGATACGGGTGTGAGAGTTGGACCATAAAGAAGGCTGAGGGCTGAAGAATTGATGCTTTTGAACTGTGGTGTTGGAGAAGACTCTTGAGAGTCCCTTGGACTGCAAGGAGATCCAACCAGTCCATCCTAGAGGAAATTGACCCTGACTATTCACTGGAAGGATTGATGCTGAGGCTGAAGCTCTGATGCTTTGGCCACCTGATGCAAAGGACTGAGTCACTGCAAAAGACCCTGATGCTGGGAAAGACTGAAGGCAGGAGAAGAAGGGGTCGACAGAGGATGAGATGGCTGGATGGCATCACTGACTCGATGGACGTGGGTTTAAGCAAGCTCTGGGAGATGGTGATGGACAGGGAGGCCTGGAGTGCTGCACGTCATGGGGTCTTAAAAGAGTTGGACATGACTTAGCGACTGAGTTGGACATGACTTAGCGACTGAACAGCCCTGTTTTCTAAGCAAAAGAACATCTAAACCACAATCAGTTAAACTCACTTTAAGGAAGTGTTGTGTATTTTTGCAATTTCCGTCAAGCTGGATGCCATTTGTTTCAGGGCAAAGTTAACTTCAACGCTATCGAAACGATCAGCCCATTATGCATTTGATAGTGTCTTCAATTTCAGGCTATGACTTATTTTTCTAAAGCTGCATGCCATGACCAGTTCTGCCTAAAAAGATCTGTCTTGCCCAATGAAACTAAATCTATGTGTCAATAAAATCCACAGATCTGAAAACTCATTTCATGGATTGAGAGGAATGTAGGTGCATATTTATGGTCGAGATGTGGGTTTTAGGGAGGGGTTTTTTTTTTTTTTTTTTTTTAAAAAGGAAAGCTGTGAGATTCGTTCCTGTTAAGAAACTCAGACCTTGCCCAAAGTAGTAAACACACTGTTGTTTCAGGTTAACATAACGCTGAGAGATGAGTTTTGAACAACTGCCTCCCCTTGATATCAACCTCCACTTGATATCAGCCCAGATGCTTTCAAAACTCACTGCCGGTTACATCCTGGGGGAGACCTCGCTAGGGTCCTATGACGCCTTCAGGTCTAGAGTGAAGCGTGGACATCAGAGCCATGTTCAAGGGTCCCCAGGGGCCTTGCCTGGGGGTCCAGTGGTTAAGACTCCAGGCTTCCACTGAGGGGCGCACGGGTTTGATTCCTGGTCAGGGAGTAAGATCCCCAAGTTCCACACAAGGCCAAATGTACATAAATGAATAAGTAAATTAAGGGTCCCCGGATCATTCTTAAGATGAACCCACGGTGAGAACCAGTCCTGCAGACGTTGTTACCCGTTAACAAGCATCCTGCTCGTGGAGCTGAGGAAGTTAAAAGGCTCAGGAAAAGACACTAAACTAGGGCCGCACCAGAGTTGCTTTCTTGCCCCACTCTTATGCCAGAGTAAATTATGCACAAAGACAGAGGTGCCACCTCAGGGTGGGTGCAGTGGTATAGCTGCGTAGATGGATGTGGGCATTGCTACACGAAATGTCTCCTGTTCTGTGTTTGGGGCATCATTGCGAATTTACTGTGGGAAACAATGATAAAACACAGGGAAGTCAGATCCAGTTTGGGATGTTCTAAGGTGTCCTGGGTTTCCCAGGAGGCTCAGTGGTAAAGAACCCACCTGCAATGAGACCTGGGTTCAGTCCGTGGGTTGGGCAGATTCCCTGGAGGGAGGTCATGACAACCCACTCCAGTATTCTGGCCTGGAGAATCCCCAGGGACGGAGGAGCCTGGTGGGCCGCATACAGCTCACGGGGTCGCAAGAGTCCGACACAACTTAGCAAGCTAAAGAGCGGCAGGGTGTGAGTGAGTAGAGACTGCTTTTCCCTAGCTGCTGTGAGAGAGCTTTCAGACCGGCAGCTTGGAGTGATTTAAACGCCATCTCAGGAGTCGGTTAGGGTGGAGCAGGGGGCCTGCCTACAGCATCAGCTCGTGTGCCACCCTGAGTCGATGCTGACTGACCTTTTCGACCCCGGTATCGGCCTCCCCATCTCAAACAACATCCCATCACAGGCAATTAGGTTCATTACGAATAATGGAAACCACGCTTCATTCCTGTGTTGATTCGACCCTCCTGGGATTGCCCTGGCGTGATGCAAAGATCCCCTCCTCCCCCCGCTTTGTATTTTAGCTTGCGTGCTAAGTCCCTTCAGTCGTGTCTGACTCTTTCGGGACCCCAGGGACTGCGGCCCGCCAGGCTCCTCTTGTCCATGGGGCTTGTCCAGGCGAGAATACTGGAGTGGGTTACCACGCCCTCCTCCGGGAGAGCGTCCGGACCCCAGGGATCTAACCCACGTCTCATTAAGTCTCCTGCACTGGCATATAGGTTCTTGACCACTAGCGCCACCTCTGAATTTTAGAGACTCAGCTCATGGAAGCAGTCCCAGAGCTAAGACAGCACTAACGGTACTGTGTTTGGCTAAAGGTGCTGTGTGCATTAACTCAGTCATTTCTTCCACCATCCCTGGGGGCAGTGGGGGGGCGGGGGGAGCAAGGAGCATCTTACAGCTCAGAAGTACAAGTGAGAAAGCGAGTCAGTGGCTCAGATCAGGTAGCAGGGGAATGAGGGAGTCTGAAAATGAAGCCACGCCTCCAACATCAAGGCAGCCTCCTCCTCGCCGGCAGGCACAGACGCTCAGAGTTAGCCGCCGCTAGATGCCCCAGGACCCGCCGACCAGTGACACGAGCCATACCTCTGTCAGGAGGGGAATCACACATGGTCCCCGCAAGCCCGCCGCAGCCCCATCTCTCAGCCGGTACCTCAGCCTCTCCCAGGGATTCCCAGACCTGCTCCAGACCCAAGCCCTGGCCCGGTTCTGTCCCCACAGCAGGAAAGGCACGGGCTGGCCCCCCGCAGAGACACCTGGGACCTTCGTCCTTGTGGGTTCACGAGCGCTGGACTGTTCTCTGGAGCAAAACATGGGTGTTCACCCGGTTGCTGACAAGCCAGCACCTGTAAAAAGCAGAAGAAAACCCTACGGGCTGGGGGGCGGGGGGGATTGGGTGGATGGGGGGTGGAGTGGGAGTCACACGTAGTGCAGGGTCTCCGTCCTGCCCACGGACTATGCAGCATGAGCTGGGCAACTGCAGCCGCTCTGTGACATGAGGTCAGCTGAAATCTGCACAGACTTCACAGCGGCTGGCACAGAGTCCCAACTAGCCCTCAGGACATCTTGCTTTCCTGGGACAGGACACATCCCATCTCCCTGGCACTAAGTGAGGAATCCATATAAGGCTGACTGTTATGTATCAAAACACCTTTTATATGTGTATGTGCATACAACACTGAGTGAGTCTCTGGTGTAGAGTTACGCAGTTGTCTTTATGCTCTTTTTCAGATACTTTTCCCTTACAGGTTGTTAAAAATTACTGAGCATAGTTGCATGTGCTATGTGGTAGGTCCTTGCTGTTTATTTTACATAAATGGCAACCCACTCTAGTATTCTTGCCTGGAGAATACCCATGGACAGAGGGAGCCTGGTGGGCTACAGACCGCTCAGTCGTGTCTGACTCTCTGCGAACCCATGGACTGTAGCCCACCAGGCTCCTCTGTCCATGGGATTCTCCAGGTGAGAATATTAGAGTGGGTTGCCATGCCCTCCTCCAGGGGATCTTCCCAGCCCAGGGATCAAACCCAGGTCTCCTGCAATTGCAGGCAGATTCTGTACTGTCTGAGCCACTAGGGAAACATGTATATGTTAATCCCCACCTCCTATTTAATCCATCTCCCCAACCCCCAACCTTTTCCCTCTGGTAACCATAAGTTTGTTTTCTATGTCTATGTGAGCCTCACTCTATTTTGTTAATAAGCTCATTTGTATCTTGATTCTGCAATTCCACTCCTGGGCGTGTGTCTGGAGAAAACCGTAACTTTAAAAGGTACATGCATCCCACAGGATACTGCGGCAGCAT
Source organism: Hydropotes inermis (assembly GCA_020226075.1). Taxonomy (NCBI): domain Eukaryota; kingdom Metazoa; phylum Chordata; class Mammalia; order Artiodactyla; family Cervidae; genus Hydropotes; species Hydropotes inermis. Next base: position 128,093,970 of record CM035303.1, read on the forward strand.
TTACAATAGTCAGAACATCGAAGAAACCTTTGTCCGTTGACAGATGAGTGGATAAACAAGATATCACACACACACACACACACACACACACAGCGGAATACTACTCCGCCCTCAAAAAGAATGACATAATGCCATTCACAGCAACGTGGATGGACTCAGAGACTATGATACTGAGTGAAGTACATCAAAGACAAATATCATATGATGGTGCTTTCACCTGGAATCCAAAAAAGAAAAACAATCAGTACATCTTAGTCAACCTCTTAACTATTCAAGTAGAAAGAAATAAACTAATAAAGGGAAGTTCTAGTACTTTCTACATCCAAGTTAATGATCTTATGAACTTCACCCTACGTTAAGACAACACCGCTGGAGTTCAGCCAAACGGGGACTGCTGGTGGAATTACCCCATGGGGAGCTTTTCAAAAAGCTCTTTAGCATTTTTCAGTTCATTTCGTACATCAGTTCTGGCCTTAAGGGAAGGAAGGGCACTTCTTGGAGTACGGAGAAAGGAAATGCCCGAGGGTGGCATCACCCTTTCCACAGACTACACCGACTCTGGCCCGAGGACACGAACACTGTCCAGGGCTGCCCACGTTCTGCTGACCCAATCCTCTAGCCCTTCCTCCAAGGAAATTTAGCATTTTAAGAAACATTTGTGGGGACTTCCCTGGTGGGTCCGGTGGTCAAGAATCTGCCCCCCAAAGCCGGGGACATGGATCTGACCCCTGGTCCAGGAAGACCCCACATGCTGCAGAGCGACTAAGCCATCATGTCACAACTACAGAGCTCACGAGCTACAAGTACTGAAATGCATGCATCTAGGGCCCATGCTCTGCAACAACAGAACCCACCGCAATGAGAAGTCCATGCCCTGCAGCCCAGAGGAGAGTATCACCCACCCACTGCAGCTGGAGAAAGCCCACACACAGCAACCAAGACGCAGCACAGGCCTTCATTTAAAAAAAAAAGCTAGATACATTTGCGTAATGAATGAAATGAATGAATCAGTGACTCCCAAACAGATAAAAAAGTGTCACCTGAATTCTTCCAGGATCTGAACAGGGGCGTTCCAGCTTTCAAAATGGTGGCCACCCACATTTGCCCTTGTCTGGTGCTCATGGGCAAATTTATGTGTCTTCCTGATCATCCTAAGGGAGATCAGTCCTGGGTGTTCACTGCAAGGACTGATGTTGAAGCTGAAACTCCAATCCTTTGGCCACCTGATGCGAAGAGCTGACTCACTGGAAAAGACCCTGATGCTGGGGAAGATTGATGGCAGGAGGCGAAGGGGACGACAGAGGATGAGATGGTTGGATGGCATCACCGACTCGATGGACATGGGTTTGGGTAAACTCCAGGAGTTGGTGATGGACAGGGAGGCCTGGAGTGCTGCGGTTCATGTGGTCACAAATAGTTGGACACGACTGAGCGACTGAACTGAACTGAACTGATATGACAGTCAAACATACCTGATGGTAGCAAAAAGCACTGCTACGTTCAGAAAGCTTTGCTTTCTCCCTCATCTATATCTTTTTTTTTTTTCAATCTTTCTTTTAAAAAATGTACATATAGAACTACCATGGAGTCCTTGTTAAAGATAAATACATCTTAGTGATAATTTAAGGAGACCAAATAGAGAATGACTTTAAAAGCTGGCTTAAAACTCAACATTCCAAAAACTAAGATCATGGCATCCAGTCCCATCACTTCATGGCAAATAGATGGGGGAAAAATGGAAACAGTGACAAAGCTTATTTTCTTGGGCTCCAAAATCACTGCAGACGGTGACTGCAGCCATGAAATTAAAAGATGCTTGCTCTTTGGAAGAAAAGCTGTGACAAACCTAGGCAACATATTGTAAAGCAGAGACATTACTTTGTCCACAAAGGCCCATCTAGTCAAAGCTGTGTTTTTTCCAGTGGTCATGTATGGATTTGAGAGTTGGAATATAAAGAAAACTGAGTGCCAAAGAACTAATGCTTTTGAACTGTGGCATTGGAGGAGACTCTTGAGAGTCACTTGGACTGCAAGGAAATCAAATCAATAAATACTATAGAAAATCAGCCCTGAATATTCACTGGAAGGACTGATGCTGAAGCCAAAGCTCCAATACTTTGGCCACCTGAGGCAAAAAACCAACTCATTGGAAAAGACCCTGCTGTGGGGAAAGATTGAATGTAGGAGGAGAAGGGGACGACAGAGGATGAGATGGTTGGATGATGTCACCGACTCGATGGACGTGAGTTTGAGCAAGCTCTGGGAGTTGGTGATGGACAGGGAGGCCTGGCGTGCTGCAGTCCATGGGGTTGCAAACAGACAGGATTGAGTGACTGAAGAACAAGAAATAGAGACTGAAGAATTAGAGGGGATTTCCCTGGTAGTCCAGTGGTTGAGACTTGGCCTTCCAATGCAGGGGGCATGACTTTGATCGTGGTTGTGGGACTACGATCCCATATTCTGTGGAGTGCAGCCAAAACGTAAAAAATACATTCAGAAAAAAAAATAGAATGAAGGATGGGAACCAACACTGACCTGGCCAGTGTGGAACTGGTACCAAGTGTACTAATCCACAGCTGAAGGACTCCAATTCTCGCCGGAACTCCGGAACGCCGCAGGAAGCCCTGAACAAAAGTCACGCCACCCTGGAGGGGCGTGAAACGTGTTTGTGAGGTCCAGCCAAAGATCAAGAGAGACACACCATGGGGAAACCTGAAGGGACCTGACTCTGAACCACAGAGGCTGACTTCCTTCTCCCCGTTGCTCATAAAGAAGCAGAGAAAGAATGCATTTTTTTTTTAAAACACAATTAAATTTGGCAGAGGACGGTTTTGACCAATGCCAAATAAAAACGGAGGGAGGGAAAATGTTGGTTCTTGGGGAAAATGTGCCCTTCTCCATCAGGGGCATGTTTATTCAAGTGTTATCTGTTTATCCCAGTAAGTTTTTGCACCCACTGTTGAGCAAAAAAAAAAAAAAAAAAAAAATGTCGATAACTGTTTTGAATGAAGGACTCCGTGTTTTCCATTTAGCACTGGAAACCCAAGGACAGTTTGGAAATGTCTTCAGACATGGTTGTCACTTGTCTTAAGTGGGAATAAATTCTAGCTACTTTTCCCCTGAAAGTGCTTTACAGCCTAACTATAGAAATTTTTGAAGCAACGACAGAGACGGTTGTGAACCATCCAACAAAACACAAAGCTTGGAATGATGTGCCAAGTCAACTTATAGCCAAAAATAAATCTCCCAAACAACAACGCTCTTCCTCCAGCTTTTACAAAAGAACGCTGACGACTGACTCAAGGCTCCTGCAAAGTTCAGTTGAATTTCTCACAGCAGCATCCCTGCCAATGCAAGTTGACACCACCCACATCCATCTCACCTCTCAGTTCCTAACTTCTGCACGGGGACATCTACAGAGATTTGCAGGGAGTTGGCAGCGTCAGACGAGACAGTGGCTGCCGGGGCATGGAAACATCCCAGCCTGCTGGGACATGAACCCACGAGGCTGCTGTCCAAAGTGCTCTGGAAGCCCTTGCCTTGGAAAGGAGTCTGCTCTCACAGCGGTTCTTCCGTTTTAAGCAATGCTCCTCGATTTGACTGTAACTAGAAGTCCTCCTAGCAGTCACTAGAAGTCCTGATGACCAACCCAGGGCTTTGTGGAGACATCATCCCCCGGTGATGAGGATGTTACCTTTCATCTTGCTGCAAAATCTGCAGGGGACGGGTAATTCACAACCATCAGGTCAACGTAATGGGAACAATCAAAGGGACGTCCCTGGTGGTCCGGCGATTCTTGCCTTGCGACGCAGGGGACATGGGTTCGATTCCAATGTGCCTTGGAGCAACTTAAGCCTGCCTGCCACAACTAGAGAAGTAGTGATCTGGAGCTCCGGAGCCACAACTTCTGAGCCTGAGGACCCAAATGACTGAAACCCACATGCCCTTAAGGGTGAAAAGCCCACATCACCCCAACAAAGAGTAGCCCCCCATCTTGGCGACTAGAGAAATCCCACCAGCAGCAACAAAGACCCAGTGCAGCTGTTAAAAAAAAATTGATTAATTAATGATCAAAGGAAAACTCTGGCCACACGTGGCAGAGAGAAATGTCTTCCCTGGGGGGTAGTCTTTCACATCCTAATTTTGGCAGGCATTTTAACTATCCCCTCTGCCAGGTCGTAAACACATTTCTTTCTCCTACTTGGAACATAAGACTAGTCAGCCCTCATGAGCTCTGAGGCAGCACAGCCTTAGAGTACCCTGATGCTGTTTAGACAGTTGACGTGGACCCAGGCTAGATGTCAGCCAAAACCGTCCACCATGCCCCCAGCATTCTTAAGACCCTAAGAATATGTCTGTTACACAGATTGTGTGGTTTTGATCTCAGAGAGCAACATGGAACCGTCATCTAGCAAATGAAGATCTGCTACATGTCTGTGTTGAGTTTAACTGTATATTGCAGTGGTGGTCATTTGTAACTTTTAGTTTTTTTAAGAAAGGGAATTATAAATGTCATTCTATGTGGGAAAAATACAGATATCAGAAATCATTTGCACATCTTGGTTTTCATACAGAACAAAGCCACTTTTAACACTGTGCATTACTGAGGAGTCAGAATTTACATTGGTATTCCATTTCTTTTGAAGCTGTGCTGATTATTTACTTCTTTAAAGCATAATGATGAAAACCACAACATGCCTATGGAATCTTTGAGGTAAGTTTCAGAGGAAACAAATATACCGAGTTACCAAATAAAATTCCGACCAGATTTCAATGAGCTGTTTGAGAAACAGTGATGGGAAGGCTGAAGATAGCATCGGTCAGCTCTTTCACTCGGCAACAATCTCTGTTGCTAAGACAGCTGAACGTTCACAGAGCTTTGATTCATATTTCAGTAGGTGTCACTTGAAATCTGTCAGAGACCTGGTATTCTCTCTCAAGTCTTTCTGTCGTATCTGCAGTCTTTAGGGCTTCATCGATGCACCTTTAAAACACTGCATTAAAGAATCAATTTTCAGCAAGCGGCATGTGGCAGTTAAGTGTCTGCCATAGAACCATGACAATTTTCATCGTTACCAATCTAGTCTTCTTCACGTAAAACCACTGAGTACTGGGATGTTCTCTGCTGCCTCAGAAATGACAGTGGACCCAAATGGACTTTTCAGAGTGACATCACGTCCAGGGGATACCTCTGGCAGAAGGAAGGACTGCTTGGTTATTTTTAAACATAGTGGATTAAAAACATTTTAAAAAATCTATTCCTTTCATATTAGTTCAAGCTAAAGTTATTAAAATACCTGATCGGAACTTCAAATATTGAAACAGTCTTTTTTTTTTTAAGATTCTTTTTTTGAGGTGGACCACTTTCTAAAAAGTCTTTATTGAATCTGCTACAATATTGCTTCTCTTTTCTCATGTTTTGACTGCAAAGCCCGTGAGACCTTAGTTCCCTAACTAAGGCTTCCCTGTCCATCACCAGATCCCGGAGTTTGCTCAAACTCATGTCCATCCCATCGGTGATGCCATCCAACCATCTCATTTTCTGTCGCCCCCTTCTCCTCTCACCTTCAATCTTTCACAACATCGGGGGCTTTTCCAAGGAGTCAGTTCCTCGCATCAGGTGGCCAAAGGATTGGAGTCTCAGCTTCAGCATCAGTCCTTCCAATGACTATTCAGGACTGATTTCCTTTGATCACATAACCCTGGATGGCACGCATCCCTGTTTTTGTTTTCCTATTTTTAATAGAACTAGTTTATTTCTTCTTTCTTATGATAAGTGGTGATAAGTAGTCTTCTTTGGATTAGGCTGTTTTCCTCTAGTACTATCTCAGACTTTACTTAGGATCAGCTACTGAATATATCAAAACGCCTCGGGTCATGAGCTACCATGGATATGAATGCATGGTTTCTCTTTTAGTTGCTTAGAAAGGAAAATTCTCAATCATCGTTGTCTCCTGGACTAGAAATATCAGGCACCTTCTTAAATATCTTAGGCTCTACTGACTAATAATCCATAAGTTTAGCATCAAATCATACACAAGAATCATATATATTCTAGAATTTGTTCAATGATTTTGTACTGAGCAAGTTTCAGCATTAAAATTACACCCATACCATGAAACTGGACTGCTTCCCAGTTTTTTGCTACAGCCTAGAAAAGTTTTCATTACATAGAAATGATTTGTACCTTAAAGCTCAAATAGACTCCGGCTGTAATACCGTCTGGGTCTGATGAATATTATTTTTTTAAACCTGCGTCTCTTTTAGGTTGCTATTTCAACACCTCCCTTGATTACCTATGGATTCAGTTTTCTGCCTCTTTGGGATATTTTTTCAAGAAATGAACCATTCTCTTCAGAATTCTCAAGTGGATTGCAATAGCAGTGTACAAAATATGTTCTTATAATTCTTTCCATCTCTTTAATATGAGATTACATTGCTATTTTTATTTATAATCTCATTCATTTTTGCTTCATCTAATTTCCCAGTCTAACTTTCTGGAAAAAAAAATTTAACCTCAAAGGAATAGCAACTGGATACATTTATGACATTTATTATTGCTATTATTTGTGCTATTTTAGCAATTTTCAGTCTTTTCTTTAATCATTTATTTTGCTTTATTATGAATATTTTTTATCAAGTTGAGGAAATTCCTCTCTACTGCTAGTTTACTGAGAGCTTTTATCATGAATATGTGTTGGATTTTGTTAAATGTTTTCTGTGCATCCACTGATAAAACTATGCGTTTTTGGCTTTTTTTCCCCCAGACTGTTGATTTCATGGACTACATTAATTTTTGAATACTGAACCAGCACTGGATTCACTGCAGGGAAATTCTCACATGGTCATGGAGTATAATTCTTCTTATGCTTTTTTATATTTGGCTTGCTAACATTGTCTTAACGATTTTGCACCTATGTTCGCGGGAGAGAGATTTATCTCCGGTTTTCTTCTCATGTCTCTGGTCCTCACAGAATGAGTGAGGAAGTATTCCTTCTGTTTCTATCCTCTGACAGAACCGCTATAATCCCTTCCTTACATGTTGGGTAAAGTTCACCAGTGAACGCACTTGGGCCTGGTGCCTTCTGCTCTGGAAGGTTATTCTTATTAATTATTGATTCTGTTTAGGAGAGCTAGGCCTATTCCCGCCATCTCTTTCTTCTTATGTGAATTTTAGAAGACCGTATCTTTCAAGGGATTGGTTCATTTCATCTAGGTCATCACACGTGTGGATGTAGAATCATTCACAGAATTCTCTTATTATCTTTTTAATTTTAATAATTGCTTTCTTATTTTGGTTTCATTGATTTCTGCTGATTCTTACTATTTCTTTTCTTCAGCTAAAAAGTCGGATTACTGAGTTTCGATCTTCCCTCCTTCCTAATGTATACATTCAGTGCTCTAATTTCTCCTTTAAGCACTGCCTGCACTGTATCTGACAAATTTTGATAAGCAGTGTTTTCACTTTCAGCCAGTTCAAAATACTTTAAACTTTCTTTTGAGATTTCTTTTACCTCTGTGTGATTTAGCGGTGTGGACTTTTCCATGCATTTGGGGTTTTCCAGCTGTTTTTCTGTTACCGACGTCTAGTTTAACTCTGCTGTGTCCTGAGAGCAGATATTGTACGATTTCCATCCCTGTAAGTTTCTACTTATGGCTCAGAATAGGGTCTGTCCTGGGGAGTGACTGCATGTGAACCTGAGAAGCACGTGTCCTCTGCTGCTGGATGAAGCAGCCAACAGATGTGACCTACACACTACTGATTCCTATCTGAGTTCCCCTTCCTCATGCTGGAATCGTGAGGGCCTCCTTCTCCAGTATTTACTGTAAAAACCTAATTGAGTACCTTTTGCCGTAAGTGCACAGAAAAGTGCACCCCTCCCACCCCCCACCCCCCTGGAATTTTCAACTCAGACTTGTCCACGTGAGCCTCCGGCAATTCATCGATGCTGGGGACAGTGGTGTCTGCCTCTCCGTCATGGATTTGAGAAGAGCTGTTGATTCTTCTCCTTTCTTGTGCAACCAGAAACCAGATGTCTGCCTAGGCTTTTCCAATTATGTTTTCCAGTTTTGTATACTGTAGATGTAGTTCATTTACATTCTGTCTTTTCCATGGTAATAAGGAAAGTTTAGGTGGCTATAAATAGGTCTGTCACCGGCTTTGCCATATGGAATTCACCTTTTCATTACGTGGTAGACAAGTGACAGTTAGTTCTGTGACAATTTTCCCTTTGATCTGGGTCTCACTGTACACAATCCTCTTTTTTTCATCAATGTACACATGAGTCAACTTATAAATGACTGGGGGGGTCAATCTGTACTGCTATTACGCAGTTTGTGTATCAAAGTGTTTTGTAAAACCTGGACATTTTCTGTTTTCTTAGGATTTTTTTTAAACCAAGTCATAATTGGTATATGGATTCATATATGCTGACATATCTGTGTTTAAATATATAAATGTACAGATATACTTACAGATATAGATATAGGTATAGTTAGAGATATATATAGTCATAGACTTCAATATAGAGACAGTGACAGGTGCTGATATAGGTACAATTACAGAAATAGACATAGGTACAGCTACAGACATGGGTAGTTATATACTTAGATATAGATATAATTACAGATGCAGATATAGATATATTACAAATATAGTTATTGATATAGTTATAGGCAGATATAGATACAATTACAGACAAAGATGTAAATATAATTACAGATGTAGGTACAGTTACAGAGATCAAATTGCCAACATCCACTGGATCACTGAAAAAGCAGAATTCCAGGAAAACATCTATTTCTGCTTTATTGACTATGCCAAAGCCTTTCACTGTGTGGATCACCATAAACTGTGGAAAATTCTGAAAGAGATGGGAATACCAGACCACCTGACCTGCCTCTTGAGAAATCTGTATGCAGGTGAGGAAGCACCAGTGAGAACTGGACATGGAACAACAGACTGGTTCCAAATAGGGAAAAGAGTACGTCAAGGCTGTATATTGTCACCCTGCTTATTTACCTTACATGCAGAGTACATCATGAGGAACTCTGGGCTGGAGGAAGCACAAGCTGGAATCAAGATTGCTGGGAGAAATCTCAATAACCTCAGATATGCAGATGACACCACCCTATGGCAGAAGGTGAAGAAGAATTAAAGAGCCTCTTGATGAAAGTGAAAGAGGAGAGTGAAGAAGTTGGCTTAAAGCTCAACATTCAGAAAACTGAGATCATGGCACCTGGTCCCATCACTTCATGGCAAATAGATGGGGAAACAGTGGAAACAGTGGCTGAATTTGCTTTTCTGGGCTTCAACATCACTGCAGATCATGACTGCAGCCATGAAATTAAAAGACGCTTACTCCTTGGAAGGAAAGTTATTACCAACCTAGATAGCGTATTAAAAAGCAGAGACATTACTTTCCCGACAAAGGTCCGTCTTGTCAAAGCTACGGTTTTTCCAGCAGTCATGTATAGATGTGAGAGTTGGACTATAAAGAAAGCTGAGCACTGAGGAATGATGCTTTTGAAGTGTGGTGTTGGAGAAGACTCTTGAGAGTCCCTTGGACTGCAAGGAGATCCAACCAGTCCATCCGGAAGGAGAATATTCATTGGAAGGAATTACACTGATGCTTCAATCCTTTGGCCACCCGATGAAAAGACCCTGATGCTGGGAAAGACTGAAGGCAGGAGGAGAAGGGGGTGACAGAGGATGAGATGGTTGGATGGCATCACCGGCTCAATGGACATGAGTCTGAACAAACTCCAGGAGATGGTGAAGGACAGGGAAGCCCGACATGCTGCAGTCCATGGGGTTGCAGAGTTGGACATGACTCAGCGACTGAACAATGCTAATAAGGACATGTCTTTCCAGAGTTAATTTGACCAGAATAGAAAGACATGGAATGATCTGGTAACAGTTTTTGGTGAGTAATACGTATACTACAGAAGTTAAAAATCTCCATTCTCATTCAGATCACAACAGGTTATCTTGAATGAAGTCACATGACATCACAGTGGGAATACTATGAGCAGAAAGACTTTCCCCAGAATGTTAGGTCAGTATCTGAACGGGGCTACTCTCCCTCTGATAAGGCTTCTCAAAGCAACAGATGACAGGGTCAGTTAACCCCAGCTTCCAGTGGGGGATTATGTCAACCACTGAGCCACCCAATGGCTACTTCACCATCTCCAGGAGTTTGTTCAAACTCATGTCCATTGAGCCGGTGATGCCATCCAACCATCTCATCCTCTGTCACCCCCTTCTCCTCCTGCCTTCAGTCTTTCCCAGCATCAGGGTCTTTTCATCGGGTGGCCAAAGGATTGAAGAATCAGCATCATTCCTTCCAATGAGCCACCCAATGGCTCAGTGGTAAAGAATTTGCCTGCAGTGCAAAAATGTAGTACACACACGTTCGATCCCTGGGTCTTGAAGATCCCCTGGAGGAGGAAACGGCAAGAGACTCCAGTATTCTTGCCTGGAGAATACCACGGACAGAGGAGCCTGGTGGTCTATAGTCAATGGGATCGCAAACAACTGGATACAGCTGAACAGCTGAACATGCAGACACTGGTGTTAACTCATTTCAGTACCTTCTTCTTGAACAACAATAACAGACTTGTAAGCTGGGACAATCCAATACTTGAAACTTTGAGAGGAAAAAAAAAACAGCATTAACATTTTGGTGTACTCCATGATATGTGGTACAATAGCCTACATCTATGCATACTGGCCTGATAAGAAAAAACCCAACTAACCAAAAAAAAAAAAAAAAAAACCCAAGTAAATGTAATACATGTTGCTGAATTACATTTCAGCAATCATGTCAAACCAGATACAGCTGAAGTCAGAAAATGTCCATTGGCGTTTCCTATCTCTATGGCACCCAAACCGGTATAAATTGGATGAATCCTGGAATGTAACCCTTGTCAAGCTCTTAATTAATGGTTTGGGGGCTTACACGGTAATATGCCAGAGGTAGTTTAACAGAGGACAGATAAATTTCCCTGACATCCTCTACATGATATCTTCACGCAGATCGTACGTCCTGTAATTTCATGAAATGCTACCAGAGATTAAATGCTTAGAGAGGACATGGATACAAATTGAGATGAAATCTGCCGTCTGCTATCTGGCCTTTCTCAAGGGGTATTTAAAAGAGTAACAAGAGCCTTTCTATTGTAAATCATCAAAGACTCTTTCAGGCTTCTCCAGCTTTCCAATGTACGTAAGGCTTTTCAGAAGTTCTTGGTCACGATAATCGTGGAAGCCAGGAGTTCACTTACATCTCAAAGTGTACACTGCGACCAAGTTATTCATCAGATTTGCTTCATTCCATGAAAAACCAGTGGAAATTATTAATAAGCCTTACTTTTGAGGGTTGTATGGATATGATGTTTAAATCTGAAAGCATTTTGCTTATTAAACAGAACAATTCCTTATTCAATGTGTAGTTAGGCAAAGTAAACACTTGTCCAGTCCAGATAATGTTATATTCTATGTCACCCAAAATTTCTCAGCACACACACATCAGGTATATATGGGTATAAGCAATTATTATAGTTACCATTATGTTATTCATAACAAAATTTCTTTCTCAATAAAGCCAGAGAATGTTTCGATTTTTCTCTAATGTAATCTAGTTTAACTCCAAGCCGTTGTCTGAATTTTTTTAGAAAATATACCTTTCATGGACCACAGCCTTGTCATGGCGAAGGGGCTTGTGTAACTCAATGAAGCTGTAACCATTCTGCATAGGGCCACCCAAGAGGGATGGGTCATAGTGAAGAGTTCTGACAAAATGTGGTCCCTAGGAGGAGGAAATAGCAATCCATGCCAGGATTCTTGTTGTGAGAACCTCGTGGACAGAATGAAAAGGAAAAAGATACTCCCAGATGATGAGCCCCCCAGGTTGGAAGCTGTCCAAATACACAACTGGGGAAGAGCAGACGGCAATAACTAACAACTCCAGAAAGGATGAATTGACTGGGCCAAAGTGGAAATGACGCTTAGCTGTGGATGCGTCTGGTGGTGAAAGTCAAGTCTGACCTGTGGTGTTGGAGGAGACTCTTGAGAGTCCTTGGACTGTAAGATCAAGCAGGTCAATCCTAAAAGAAACCAATACTGAATATTCATTGGAAGGATTGTTGCTGAAGTTCAAGTTCCAATACTTTGGCCACCTGATGGGAACAGCTGACTCATTAGAAAAGACCCTGATGCTGGGAGAGATTGAAGGCGGGAGGAGAAGGGGACGACAGAGGATGAGATGGTTGGATGACATCACCGGCTCAATGAACATGGGTTTGAGTAAGCTCTGGGAGTTGGTGATGGACGGGGAGGCCTGGCGTGCTGCAATCCACGGGGTCGCAAAGAGTTGGACACGACTGAGCGGCTGAACAAGAGCGGCAACAGCAAGAACAACATAATACCCTCTTACTAAAGCCGGGGAGGGTAAAGCAATGGGCAAACGCATCCCAGGACTTCCAGAGATTTATGGAGAATGATGCTAAAGAATCAGATTGCTGTTGCTGAGTCGCTCAGTTGTGTCTGACTCTTTGCGACCCCGTGGACCGCAGCACGCCAGGTTCCCCTGTCCGTCAGTATCTTCCTGAGTGTGCTCAAACTCGAGAGGGAGACCGAGTCACTGCTTTCCATTCTTCCACCTCTCCTTGCCCAACAGTTACACCCCTGACCCACAGAATGGGGGCCCCAGGGTCCGCCCTCCGGACCCTGGGCTTGGAGAGGAGACCCGGTCAGGCCTGCGGGAAGCGGATGACACTGATGTGCTCCAGCTTGCAGCGGACGCCTGAAGAGGCACAGACTGTTCACTGCACTCCCTTTGGGAGACCGTGTCCCAAGCAGTCACTGATAAAAAGGAAGGGGATGCCTATCCAAACAAATCCCAAAATGCATTCGAGTTTCACGTACACCGGTTTTTCATTATCTTAGCTCTAGGAAAATCCACCCTGCTAGAGGAGTCTTTTCCAACACTGCAGAAATAAAAGTTAAGAAGATTCCAACTGAATTTGAAAAGCTCTCCCTTAATTTGTATTAATAGCATTCAAATGACTGAGTTAAAATACGAACATTTCCCAATTAAAGGGAAATTTAATCATGTATAGCAAGGTCATGCATACATTAGTGGTTTACAAGTATAAATGATAAAAGAGAGTGAGGCTCCTATCTTTGTAACATGACTGAAAAAAAAATCAGAATCTTATAAATGGATTTTACAAGCCTCAACTCTGCCATCATTACTGTGTGGCTTCTAGGCTGACTTTCTGAGAACCTCAGGGGAACGTAATTCAAAGCTTTCCAGCCTAATACGCTCTGTCATTCATACAAAATGACTTCTTCATAGATACGTGGTTACCGAGGGGGTGGGGAAAGGATGGACTGACCGTTTGGGGTTGGCAAATAATTATATATAGGATGGATAAACAATAAAGACCTGCTGTAGATTACAGGGAACTCCATTCAGTATCCTGTGATAGATCATGATGGAAGAGAATCTGGAAAAGAGTGTATGTGTGTGCATGCTTATGTGTACAGTCAAGCCCTGGTTTTCCCAGCAGTCATTCACAGATGTGAGAAAAGTGAAGTGTTAGTCGCTTAGTGGGGTCCGACTCTTTGCAACCTCGTGGAGCCTGCCAGGCTCCTCTGTCCGTGGAATTCTCCAGGCAAGAATACTGGAGTCGGTAGCCTTTCCCTTCCCCAGGGGATCTTCCCAACCTGGGGATCGAACCCAGGTCTCCCGAATTGCAGATGAATTCTTTACCACTGAGCTACCAGGGAAGCCCCATTGAGACCTGAATCCAACAGAAATGCTCCGAGTCACCAAAGAGCTCTTAATACAATAAGGAAGGCAGAAATGGTTAGGGGAAACTATGTGTTTTAATAGAGGCAGATTCACTGTGCAGTGGGAAAACAGGCTCAGAAACTATCGTCCCTTCATCTAAATCCTGAGAACACCTTTCCCTGGCTGACTCTGAAGAGGGGAAAACGGAAAATGTATATAGGGCTGGGACTTCTCCCACTTACTAAGACGTCATTAGCTAGCTCCAAAGGGGAGACCAGACTTCACAACGACTTACAAGCTTTCCAAAGCCAAGCTAGAAGGATGAGAATATGCAGGTTTGATCGGTAATTCAAAATACAAGTGATGCCAAGCATTTATTTCAAATATACAGACACACACACACACATTACCAATGAAAGGCTGCCTTTAACTCACTGTCCAGGAAAGATTCCTGTATGACACAATGAAGCCACATAGACGCTATAATAAAATTTAAGATCCTACAGAGACAGAGACATTAAAAAAAAAAAACATTTTTAAAAATTGAGCAGCATAAAGGAGAAACAGAGATGAAAATAGAGATAAATGAAACGTAAACGAAGGGCTTCCCAGGTGGTCCAGTGGTAAAGAATCCGCCCACCAGGGCGGGGAAACGTGGGCTGGTTCGATCCCTGGTCTGTGAAGATCCCACGTGCCTCAGAGCAACTAAGCCTGCCCTCCACAAGCACCGAGTCTGTGCTCTGGAGCCTGACAGCCACGACTACTGAGCCCACGTGGCCTAGATCCTGTGATCCCCAACAAGAGAGGCCACTGCGATGAGAAGCCCGTGGACTGCAACTGGGGAGCAGCCCCCGCTTGCCGCAACTAGAGAAAAGCCTGCCCACAGCAACCAAGACCCCCTGCAACAACAACAAAAAAAAAAAAAAAAATTAAATAAGAAAGTATATTTTTTTTAAGAAAAGAAAATGACCTGTAAGAAAGTCCTATCACAAATAAAAGTGATCCTGCTCGTTCTGTGAATGTCTGATATCAAATCTGGGACAACCAGAGACAGCAGCATATAGCATGTGACATTAGAGCCCACCATACATCAGTAAGCACCTTCTAGGATGTGCAGCGTTGCAAAACTGAATGTAGACGAAGGTGACGGCTTCCAGCTCTCACATTTGGAGCTGGGCCTTGCACAAGTTCTGCCGTTTCTGCTAAGCAGCTCAGGAATTCCAGACACTTATGCAGACACCGTGGCATAGCCTGGAAACCTAAATAGTCATCAGGCATGTTGCTGGCGAGGGGAAGATCCACTGCGCTTCACGGTACGAGGTGTCCTGCCGTATCCCACTTCAACGTTGACCGTCCACCCTGGGGCTTCCTCTGTGCCTCCCTAGGACCTGGCTTTTGTGTATCAGAAAGGCTAACACCACAGCGCAAATATGCCGGAGAGCCAGCTCTATCGCCGCAGTCCATTCCTCCAAAGAACCAGTCGGGATGACCTCAAAACACAACTTCTGGCTTACCCAGAGATGTACAATGATTTATATGTCAGTTCAAGCTTAGCTTGCAGAGGCAGATTCCAAGTTTAATTATATGTATACAGTCTTGCTCATTCCATTCACAGAGCCCATTGTCATCATGGATTTTCAGGAATGCACCCACATGACACGTATTTGAGGAATTCGGGTCAGAAATCTCAGTGCCAATTCTCTTTCTCCATAGTGGGGGAAAAATGCATCTCTTAGTCCCATTGTCTGGGGTGAAGACTCAGGGAAGGACAGAAGGGTGAGATACAGAAAGGAGGTCTGAATAAAATAAATGAGCGTTGACTGTCTTGTTTCCATTCGGAACGGGTTTTAAGAATACCCTAATCAGGTTTAGTCCACTCCACAAATAGATGAGATGGTGATTAAACAGCCCTGCTCCCTGACAGTCGGTCTGGAATGGCCTCTTCTTCCTCTCTCCTGGAAGGAGTTTAGCACTGTTTCTACACTGAAGCCTGAGCCTCAGATGGCAGGCAGAGGGCCCAGGGGTTTAAGCTGAGGCTCGAAGGCTTCTGAAACCCCAGCACTGCGGAGTCTCCTGGAGAAGACGGCATCTCAGAAGGGCTCACGGCGGCTCCCGCAGGTACGGTGACCTGCAGACAGAGCCGGAAGGCAACTGCCCACCAAGCGGTCAAACTCCCTGAGATGCTGAGATGGTTCTTCCTCCAGGTACCAAGGGACTAATGGACCCTGGGGCCCAGATGACCTCAGATTGACACTGACGAGCTTGTCCCAAGAAAATGAGATGTGTGCCTCACTGAAGCGGTGGGTGCTCATGTGAAGATGGCATGAACCGTCGCTCCAATGGGAGGCTCACGCCCATCACCACCTGCCCCAGATCCATTCTGAGACTGGAGATGGTCCACGCATCAAGCCGACTTTCAGAACCAGTCAGCTCCCCACCAGGCCCTACTCCCCACACCCCTGGACCAAGCTCTCACTCCTTTATGTGAACCAGGGCCAAATTCTGCAAAGTTACAGGTCTAGGAGTAATTTTTTTTTTTTTTTTTAAGTTGTGAGCCTGATCTGGGGGAATGTCCCTCATTCAGGCAGTGTCCCCTCTGAGTAAATTCATTATCCCACAGATTGACACCAGTTAGATGAGCATCAGAGGAAGCTTTCACATAGAGGCCAAGTTTTCACCAGAAATGGATTTAAAGCAATGTTTCCCATAAAGTTTCACAGTGACATGACCACTCTGTACTATGTTCACTGGAAAACCTCAGAGGCTATATTCATGGTGCTCCCTGCATCTTGGCTCTCTGCAAACTCCCATGGACTGTTTCATCTCAAAATCAAATAATGCTGAGATGGAGAAGCGGAGAACTGCACATTTAATTCTTCGTTTAATTGTGTGTGTTTCGGGAGAAGAGCTGAGAGTGTTTTATTCTTCAAGATTATACTCAAGCAACTGACAAAGGATTAATCTGCAAGATAAACAAGCAGCTCATACTGCTTAATATCAGAAAGACAACACAATCAAAAAATGGGCAGAAGACCTCAGCAGGCATTTCTTCTAAGAAAATACGTACAGATGGCCAAAAAAAAAAAAAAAAACATAGGAAAAGAAGCTCAACATCACTCATTACGAGAGCCATACAAATCCAAACTACAATGAGGTATCACCTCACACTGGTCAGAAGGGCCATCATCAAAAAGTCTACAAACAATATAAGCTGGAGAGGATGTGGAGAAAAGGGAACCCTCTTACCCCATGGGTGGGAATGTAAACTGATACAGGCTGTTATAGGAAATGGTATAGAGATTCTTTAAAACACTAGGAATAAATCTACCATGTGACCCAGTAATCCCACTGCTAAGCATATCACCTCAGAAAACCACAATTCAAAAAGACATACTAGTGTTCATTCCAGCGCAATTCATGATAGCCAGGACATGGAAGCAACCTAGACAGCCATCAACAGATGAACGGATAAAGAAGATGATTTGGTACATATATATACGACGGAATACTACTCAGCCATTAAGAAGGAACAAATCTAAGTCAATTGCAGTGACGCAGGTGAAGCTAAAGCCGCCTCCCATACAAACTAAGTCAGAAACAGACAAACAAGTATCATCTATTAATGCATATACATGGAATCTGGGAAACCAGTATTGATGAACCAAGTGGAAGCTCAAGAAGGCAGCCACACACACATAATTATGCCTGATTTTCTCTGCTGTATGGCAAAAACCAACACAGTGTTGTAAAGCAATTTTCCGCCAAGTTAAAAAAAAAAAAAAGGTAATAATCCAGGAGGAGACAGAAACCATTATATAACCCAGAAATATGAGCCCTCTAGGTGAGAAGTAGACATCCCCTGGTGTATAATGTGCTGGAAAATTCAGAGAGGAAGATACCGTATTCCTGAGCCTGTCCATTTAATTTGTGGTTGCGTTTTCCCCATGATTCTGTGGGAGGCACCCCTAGGAGCCTGTAGAAAATGCGGACTCTTAAGTGATTTTCCATCCTTCCACCCGCCCCCCCAAATGCAATGGCATGCATTTTAAATGCTCAGAGTCCCACCACCCTTTGGTGCCTGCCTGCAAGGCAGGGTGTTTGTGATCACTGTACGTAAGTAAGGGGGGTAATGGGATTTGTGTTCCTGTCTTTGGATTCAAGAGTCATAAATCTTGAGCGACTTAACAGTGCTTGAGCGGAGATTTCACGAGAGCCTGGGGTTCCTGAGGTCTGTTTGCTCCATCAGACATCTGTAGACGATAGCTCACCAAGATACTCCAGCGGTGTTACAAGTCACACAACACCAGTTTCCTCCGCGATAATTCAGGGGAATGCCCGGGATCCCTGGCCTCACGTGAGACATTCTGCAAACGTGTCTGCATGACTTCAACTATGCAGATAATTTTCCTTTCCATTTTAGCAAAATCTCTCTGCTTTCTATCACTCACAACTTTGGTGTTTTTTTTTTTTTAAAGTCTTTGGGGGAAAAAGAAATAATTGCCAATGTTTATGCTATAAATATATCAGTTTAGCTAGCTTGGGGATTATAAGAACATGTAGAAAGACACTTTAGTTCTTAAATATAGAAACTTTCCTTTCAGCCGTAATTCAAAAAGACACGGGGTGGGGGTTGTCGGGGAACAAAAGACAGGTTCATCGTAGATTTGGGAGACTGTATGCAAATAAGAAAATCTTAGTGAAAGATAATGGGAAAAAAAACCCAAAACAGAGAACAAACTTTTGATTTGTCCTAGCGACATTTTCAAAGCATTTCAGGAGAAGCGATATTGTAAAGTAATTAGCCTCCAACTAATAAAAATGAATGGAAAAAATAAATAAATAAATAAATAAATAAATAAATGAAAAGTGTCTCAGGAGACTCACTCAGGACTTACGTGAAACTTATGTAAAACTTAGATAAATCTGTTCTCTTTTTGGCTTTAGGTAAATGTATAAAAGCCTAAATTAAATGACATTTCTTGACTCAACCTGCTCAGGTAAGAGAACATGAAAAAGATATATGTCAACTTCTTCATCATTTTCTGGATGATCACTGTCCAAAAGCATCCTGTTAAGATTTGTACTCTTCCTTCCAAATTCTTGTATGAATACTTTAATTTTTTGGAAATGATATCTGGCATATGGTTTCTTCTTGGTACTTATTTTATTTTCCACAGATCCTCACCATTAAAATCAGCCTTTGGTCCTGAATCTGATTGCTCTAGGAAGGGATAAGCAGATAAGAAAGATTAGAGTTTAAATTCCTGGCTTTAAAAAGAGGAAGATACGATTCTCTCACTTCGTAGCAGAAGTACAGGTCTTGGGACTTCCCTGGCGGTCCCAGCGGGCAAGATTCCAGGCTCCCGAGGCACGGGGCTTGGGTTCAACCCCTGGTCAGGGAACTAGGGCCCCACATGGTGCAACTGAGAGTTTGCACGCCACAACTAAAGATCTTGTGTGCTGCAACAAAGACCCAGTTCAGTTCAGTGCAGTAGCTCAGTCGTGTCCAACTCTTTGCAATCCCAGAGACTGCAGCATGACAGGGTTTGCCAACAAAGGCCCATCTGGTCAAGGCTGTGGCTTTTCCAGTGGTCACGTGTGGATGTGAGAGTTGGACCGTAAGGAAAGCTGAGCGCCGAAGAATGGATGCTTTTGAACTGTGGTGTTGGGGAAGACTCTTGAGAGTCCCTTGGACTGCAAGGAGATCCAACCAGTCCATCCTAAAGGACATCAGTCCTGGGTGTCCATTGGAAGGACTGATGTTGAAGCTGAAACTCCAATACTTTGGCCACCTCATTCGAAGAGTTGACTCATTGGAAAAGACTGTGATGCTGGGAGGGATTGGGGGAAGGAGGAGAACGGGACGACAGAGGATGAGATGGCTGGATGGCATCACCGACTTGATGGGCATGAGTCTGAGTAAACTCTGGGAGTTGGTGATGGACAGGGAGGCCTGGCATGCTGCAGTCCATGGGGTCGCAAAGAGTCGGACGTGACTGAGCAACTGGACTGAACTGAACTTCACTGAAGAGTTTAAAATGGGTAGATTGTGGCTCTATACATTTGCTGACCGATCTCCTTACACGTGGCAGATTTAGTACCGTCCTTCCTGCCCTAAATAACTACAGGGCTGGGTCAGCACCACCTGAATCTCCCCAGCCGCCCCCTCCATCCCCTGAGCACTCCCCCAGTCCTCCCCCTACCCACGGTGGCATCATCATACCCAGAGTGGGTGGGCGGGTCTTAATTTCCACAGCAACCACCAATCAGATGAATCCTGCTCTATCCCCCTCAGGGAAATGCCTGCCTAAGGCTCCCAGGATCCTGGACCCCAAAGGTGTCTTCCTACCTGCCTATATGATTCAGAGATGCTTCATCCACTCCGAGGTCTGGCTTTATGCTAGAAATTCCTGAGCACTATTTAAAGTGGTGTTCAGTCCGAGGGCCATGGAGTATGCCGGAATAAGGGGAGGAGAGGAGCAAAATCCAGGAAAATTGCAAAAAAAGAAAAAAAAAACAGATCCAAAACCCCAAGTAATCTTCCATGAACCAACAAAGACTTTCATGAGACATCAGTCAGGAGTCAACATTGAAGAGAATGGAAAACAGATCTTCTATTACGTCTGGTGCCCCATGCACAACGTGAATACTTCGACACCATTTAATAAGAACGCTGGAAGGTATACATGATTTAAAAAAAAAAAAACAACAGGAGCCCAATGATGCCAACATTAAATTAATACATGAAATACCACCCTTGAAATGTCCACCCTAAACTGTGTACAAGGCCTGGTACCCAGTTTGATGGGGATTCCAAAGAAGGAGAAAGATGTGATTGCTACTCCTCCCTGGAAAATGCACTGTTGTGAGAGATGGACCTTACTGATCATGAGAAACACTAGACGTCTAAGGACATATGCAAACCTCATTTACTATCGCCTACTCCAATGTCACAGAGGGAAAAAAAAATTAGATCTCTATCACTGAAAGAATGAGATCAGAAGTTTTCTCCGAGGAACGGGGTCTTCCGTTGGGCTCCGAATGATGGAATTCCATGGAAAGTAAGTAGAGGACAGAAGGCCATTTTGGACATCACGTCAACAAGGGTGTAGAAGTTAAGTATGCACAGAGCGTGTTTTGAAGAGATGGGGAAGGCCAGCCTTTTGGAATCAGTTCAGTTCAGTCACTCAGTCCTGTCTGTCTCTCTGAGACCCCATGGACTGCAGCATGCCAGGCCTCCCCGTCCATCACCAACTCCTGGACTCCATCCAAACTCACGTCCATTGACTCGGTGATGCCATCCAACCATCTCATCCTCTGTCGTCCCCTTCTCCTCCTGCCCTCAATCTTTCCCATCATCAGGTCTTCTCCGATACAGAAAGGGCTCGTGATAAACTCAAGATTGAGATTACGGAATGCCGATGATGAAAGACCGAAGGCTTTCTACTCTGACAAGGATAAAGAGGGGGGACTGTTCACTCTCATCTTCATTCACGGCTGTACTGGAGCTCAGGGTGAAGTAACACAGTGGATTGTATTACTTAAGTTAAGAGCAGTAACAAGGTGGAGGTAAGGGTCTATCAGCGCAGAAACACGCTTTTCTGGGCAGAAAGTGCTGAGATGTACAAACCGCGACTGGGCTCCCCTGCTGGCTCGGTGGTGAGGAATCTGCCTGCCAATGCAGGGGACACGGGTTTGATCCCCGATCTCGGAAGATCCTACCATGCTGAGGGGGCAGCTAAGTCCATGTCTCACAACTACTGAGTCTGTGCTCTACAGACCAAGAGCCACAACTACCGAAGCCCGCGTGCTCTAAGGCCCATGGTCGCCAGCAAGAGAAGCCGCCACAGTGAAAATACCTGTGCACTTCAACTCGAGAGGAGGCCCTGCCCGCCGCAAGGAGAGAAAAACCCACGGGCAGCAAGAGACCCAGCACAGCTCCAAAGATACACTTAAAAAAAAAATCTAATTACTTTCATCATTCCACGCTCAGTTCAGTTCAGTCACTCAGTCGTGTCTGACTCTCTGCGACCCCATGGACCGCAGCACGCCAGGCCTCCCTGTCCGTCACCAACTCCTGGAGTTTGCTCAAACTCATGTCCATCGAGTCGGTGATGCCATCCAGCCATCTCATCCTCTCAGCTCATTGCTTCCATGCTAGGTTAACAAAAGTAAGCAGCTATGAATCCTAAGGAGTGAATTCAGCGTGGGTACAGAAGCAGAGGTCAATAAACGAAAGGTCTGTCTTTTTATACAACATAGTATGGAACAAATGGAATTTCAAGTATGAAAATGCCATCCACAGTAACGTCACAAAACAGAGAATAATGGAGATAAATTGAACAAAAGCGGAGCAAAACCTCTACCCTGAAATGACAAAACAGTGCTGAGAGGGAATTAAAAGTCGACTGAGATTCATGAAAAGTTAAATCATGCTTAAGGATTAGAAGACTCGGTATCATCAAGCTCGCAGTTGTCTGCAGATTATCCAGAGATGGAATGCAATTCTAATTATACTGCCAGCAAGCTTTGTTGACAAGCAGCTCCTGAAATTCATGAGAAGTCGTCAAGGGCCCAGAAGAGCCAAACGACTTTTGATAAAAAAAAATCTAGAGGACTCACATGACTTGCTTTCAGCAGTGACTCTGAAGCTACAGGGGTCAAGACTGAATCCGGAGCGTCCCTGGTGGTCCAGGGGCTAAGACGCCACTTTCCCAACACAGGGGGCCCGGGATCTATCTCTGGATGGAGAAATAAAAGCCACATGCCACACGCAGCTAAAGATCCTGTATGCCGCAACTAAGAACCGGCACGGTCAAATCAAGAAAGATTTGAAAAAAAAAAACATGTATGTCCACACGAAGACTTGCTCACGTAAGCTTTATTTATCAGTGTCCAGTGCTGGAGACCCATCACAGTTCCGTCCACATGAGGAGAGACCAACTGTCTACTTATGCTAGGATTGTCCTCGGTACAATCCATGAGCTGTTTATGCACCCCCTGCCGTGGGTGTGTCTCGAGAACACTACACTCGGGTGGAAGGAGCCAATTGCCAAAGAAAGACTCTATAAGATGAAGTTTAAAGGATGTTTGACAACTTGCAAGCAAATCCACTGTGAGAGAAGTTGGAACAGGTGGCTGGGGCGAGGGCTGATTTGGGGGGTACTCAGATCAGGGGGAACTTTCTGGGGTGCTGCAATGCTCAGCATTTTCACAGGGGGTGTACTTCGCATGGGTATGTGTATTGTACATTATTCCTCAAACTGTGCTGTGTTTAGTTGCTCAGTCACATCCGACTCTTTGCAACCCCATGGACTGTCGCCCTGCCAGGCTCCTCTGTCCGTGGAGATGCTCCAGGCCAGAATGCTGGAGCGGGTTACCAGGCCCTCCCCCAGGGGATTTTCCCAGCCCAGGAATCGAACCGGGGTCTCCTGCATTGCAGGCAGATTGGTTACTAGCTGAACTACCCGGGGAGCCTATATTCCTCAAACTAGTACTAAGTCAATCATTTTTCAAAATCTCCTAAAATCATCGAAAATTTGACATTACGTCCTTTTATCCTGGGCTTCCTTAGTGGCTCAGATGGTAAAGTGTCTGCCTGCAGTGTGGGAGACCCGGGTTTGATCCCTGGGTGGGGAAGATCCCCTGGAGAAGGAAATGGCCACCCACTCCAGTACTCTTGCCTGGAGAATCCCGTGGACGGAGGAGCCTGGTGGGCTACAGTCCACGGGGTCACAAAGAGTCTGACATGACTGAATGACTTCACTTTCACTTCCTTTTAATTCTGTACAAGGAAAGACAGGACAGTGGAGGTAAAATCAAGACACAGATGAGAAAAAGGCTTATGCAACTTACCTTATTGTTACCATCTTCCTAAATTTCATATATATGTGTTAGTGTACTGTGTTGGTGTTTCTCTTTCTGACTTACTTCACTCTGTATAAAGGCCCCAGTTTCCTCTGTCTCATTAGAACTGACTCAAAAGCAATTTTTTTACAGCTTAGTAATGTGTTCTTTTTTAACAGCTGAATAATATTCCATTCTGTATATGTACCACAACTTTTACATATGTATCTTTTTAAATCAGCAAATTACTAAAAAAACACACACACACATAAAAAACCCTCAAGACATTTAGAAATGGACAAATTACATAGACTGCAACTTTTTTGCGGAGCAACGCAAGTGGACCCAGTCCAGGAAAGAGCTTGACCTCGCTGTTTGTCACAACTGTTACAAAAGCATGCATGGCTTCCCCACAAAGGAGTGGTGATACTGTAGGTTCATGGGAGCATACACGGTGGACGTAATTCCACGGGTGGGCACCTGCCCACACGGAGCAGACTCAGGGTATCCGGATAGAGGCACTGGCTCCTCCCACTGGAGCACCCGGGAGGTCCTCCTCCACGTGCCCACGTGCAAGCCTTGGTTGCATGTCAGAATCGCTGCTCTAGGACGTGGCACAACAAACGCTCTTGGGTCTCCTTCCTTGTCCACCAGTTGCAAGCCTTTCTCTGGAGGGAGGGTGTGTCTCAGTTCCAGGGGCCTGTTAAGACTCTCCCAAAGGGTTCTTTACAAACAACAAAAGCCAGCCGTCCGTCATCCGCCGAATTGCATGTTGGTGGTCAGGAGAGGTCTGATCAAGGGACATGGGCTAACCCATGTTTTCACCGGGAGCTCTCGAACATCTTGACGCCCAGAATGCAATCTCCAAATCTCAGATTTGGGCTCCATGTACCTTGCACAAACAGATGACAGCATTCCATGGTGGTCCAGTGGTTAAGAATCCAGCTTCCCTTGCAAGGGGCGTGGGTTTGATCCCTGGTCGCAGAACTGAGATCTCACACGATGCAGACAAGTAAGACCGTGAGCTGCGACTACTGAGCCCACACATCACAACTAGAGAAAAGCCAAATAAATAAATACTTAAAGGAAAATTTACAGTGTCATGTGTAATAGTGAAACACCGGTGAGAAACTCAGGAGTTCCCTGATAGGGTAATGCATCCTATCAATGTGTGTGCGAGTCATTCAGTCGTGTCCGACTCTTTGCAACCCCATGGACAGTAGCCCGCCAGGCTCCTCCGTCCATGGGATTCTCCAGGCAAGAAGAGTGGAGCGGGTTGCCATCTCCCCCTCCAGGGGATCTTTCCTGACTGAAACTTCCCTGACTGAAACTCAAGAAACACCATGACTGATACTCAAGTTTGTGGAAAAAGGCAAACAGGTGAGAACATGGATACTGCGATGTCATTTCCATAACATAAGCACGCTGAGTCACACTTGTGTATTGTTGACAGATGCCCACACACAAAAAAACTGCAGGAGCTCCTAAGGGGGTAATAAAAACCACCAAAAAGTTGTTAATGATGTGCGGGGAGGGACGGCGGGGCTGGGGGACTGGGACCAATCCACCTGGCCGATGACTCTGTCTGTAACACTTTAAAAACCTCTACAACATATGCGGTGAAATACGAAAGCTAAGGGCGAGATGCAAAGCTAATCATCAGAACATTCCTATACTCTTCTCAGTGTTAAAAATGACTTTATGATTGGAAAGCGCTGACAATAAACATGAACAAAAATGTAACTTCCAAGACAGCAGCAGAACTAACATACATACCTAGGTCTACCATCAAAGTTGTTATTCTTGTATTGTTTTATGGAGGATTTTCTTCTTTCTCCAGGCAACACTTTATATCCTGACTCTGATGTTTTGCTTTATTTTTTTTTAAGTCTTCTATCCTTCTTCCTAAAATTCCTTCCCTTTTCCACTTTTCCCATTTGTCATGAATACAATAAGCTTAAGAAAGGCGCAAACAGGCACGCCTGTAAACAGCAGTGTGTTTTCACTGTGGTTTATTCATCTGCAGAGAAAAACGCACACACGAGGATCTGATTTCACCGTAGAATGGAACACATCGGGCTCGGCGTTGGAGCCTGGTCCATGCGTCGTTGCTTCCAGACCCTCACACCCAGGCATGATGAAGTGTGAACTCAGGAGAACTTTCAGTGAAACCAGCACCACCATCCCCGGGTGTACTTCCAAGGAGAAGTCGGCGGCCGAGGCACATTCTCAGCTTACCGGCCAGCTTTAGCAAGGATCGGGGCTGCCATAAGGCGACCTTTCCCGTGAACTCAGCACCCCGTTTAGATCATTTACATAGACCTTGCCTTCCTTTCTTTCCTGCGGCTGTCAGACTCCTCACCTCAGAACCCAGAAATCCAGGGAAGCTGGGGAGAGAGGTCTGGCACTGACAGTGTCTCAAAACAGTTGAGCCTTTTCAAAACTGCAGAATAGCAAGGACTTTATAGCTGGAGACACCCTGCAGGCGTGCGCCACCCACGTCCCTCTGGAGGGCCTTCTTGTCCACTGCAACTGCGGGAGAATGACCCCCCCAGGGCAGTACTTGCCATTCGCTTCATTCTCCACGGGCACATCCTTTCCACGCATGTGAAGACTGCTACACACGATGACGTGGGAATCACAGATTTCCTGGTGCAGCACCCTGGGAGGGGAAAGAAACGGACTTTTAAATGTATCCTGTGTGCTGTGCTGGCTCCCCTGGTGGCTCACTCGGTATAAAGAATCCGCCTGCAACGTGGGAGACCCAGGTTCGATCCCTGGGTCGGGAAGATCCGCTGGGGAAACGGAATGACAACTCGCTCCAGCGTCCTTGCCTGGGCAATCTGACGGACAGAGGAGCCAGGCGGGGTCACAGTCCACGGCGGTCTCAAAGACTCGGACACGACTGAGCGACTAATGCTTTCACTTTCTGGGTCATCTGCGTGAGACTGTTTTATTTCCGTCTCAAACAGCCTGGAGTGGCAGTCTGACACTCGTCTCACCCAGCAGGAACACGAGCTCAGAGACACACACACACACACTGTCACTTCTCTGAGCCTGTGTGCACGTGGCCCTGTCCTCCGCGGCCCATGGTGATCCGGTTCACGCCTCGGCCCCCCGTTCCTGTCTCCGTCCCCCCCCATTGCCCCTGACCCATCAAAGCCCATCTTTCCCACCCTACCAGCCATGCCTTTCACTCCCTGCCTCCTGCCGCCTGCCTGACCCCACTGCCTCTAACCTGGGGACGCGCTGGAGGCTCCCTTGACCCCTGGGTTTCCGGTCCTGGGCCCTACCCTTTTGCAGCAAATCCGTACTTGGCAGGCAGCAGGTCAGGACTGCAGAAGATGGGCTTCTGACCCGGATGGAGATGAAACGGAATGCAAGTCTGCTCCCTGTGCCTGTGAGATGTGGAACTAGGGGCGCCACCCCCGGGGAGCCTGTTCCTCCACCTTGAGCAGCAAACCCTTCCCTAGAAGACGCTGTGAGAAACGTAGAGTCACACCGATTCCATGGCTGCCTTGAGACAGCCACCCGCTAAACATCGGTCTTCCCTCTAAGGACCTTATAAAGTCTCCACAGTCGGCACAGCCCCTTCTCAGCCCTGTTTTGAACCTACACACGAGACTCAGGCTTTCTAAGTCGCTCAGATCATAAAGAATAATCTGCCGGCAGTGCAGGAGACCCGGGTTCGATCCCTGGGTGGGGAAGATGCCTTGGAGGAGGGCGTGGCAACCCACTCCAATATTCTTGCCTGGAGAATCCCCATGGACAGAGGAGCCTGGCAAACTACAGTCCATAGGCTTGCGAGAGATGGACACGACTTAACCACTAAACCACCACCCACAAACACTTTTATTGGTTCTATTCCTCTTTGAAGCCAAATACATCACAGAAGTTAAACCAGACCTGTGTGTGCGAGTATGCATGTACACACACACACACACACACACACACCTATTGGTTCCAGTCCTGACTAATACAACGCAGAAACTTAACCAGACCTGTCTGTGTGTGTTTACATACATACAGGTAAGTATACACTCACACACATACACATTTTATTGGTTCTGTGTGTGCAAATTTGCTTCAGTCACGCCCGACTCTGTGCGACCCCACGGAGTGTAGCCCACCAGGCTCCTCTGTCCATGGGATTCTCCAGGCAAGGATACTGGAGTGGGTTGCCATGCCCTCCTCCAGGGCATCTTCCCCACCCAGGGATCGAACCCACGTCTCTTAGGTCTCCCACACTGGCAGGTGGGTTCCTTACCAGTAGCACCACCTGGGAAGCCCTTACTGGTCCTAGCTCAGCACATCATGAGGAGGCGCCCTTTCCTCCATCCCAGACACATCTCTCATGGATTTTGCTGCCCCACCCCCTTCACTTCAGAGTTCTGCATTTCTCTCATTATTCCCCACCTCTGCTCCAAGACTTCTAGCTCTCCTACAACAGAAATCTTGTCTCATGCAAAGCCGTGTCCATCAGAAACACTCCAAAGATAACTTGCTAAGAGAAAGGAAAGAGCCATTCATGGACACCTTATGTTTATGTCCTCGACCACAAGATTGTACGTCTAGCACCACAGTGATACTAATGCGGGTCTAATCAAGACAATGTTGAAGTATTTTTCACGGCGAAACTGACAGCATGCAAGGGTTCTGAAAAGTAGCCCATTTTAAACAGGGGGCATATGCACAATATGTAGGCAGCTTCTGCTTTTTCGGGCTTCCCTGGTGGCTCAGACCTGAAAGAATCTGCCTGCAATGCAGGAGACCCAGGTTCGATCCCTGGGTTGGGAAGATCCCCTGGAGGAGAGCGTGGCAACCCACGCCAGTATTCTTGCCTGGAGAATCCCCATGGACAGAGGAGCCTGGCGGGCTACAGTTCATCAGGATGGGAAGAGTTGGACATGACTGAAGTGACTTAGCACGCAAATGCCCAGGATACAGTCTTACCCTTAAGTCTGTCTGTCAATACCTATTTGCTGACGGATTAATGGATTTCCCACCGTGTCTGACTCCCAGCGGTCCCCCCTCTACAAACACCCACTGCATTAGGGTCCTGGGCTGCCTTGGGACGTGCCACAAGCAACAGCAACATTCAGTAGCAACCTGCATGCCGGGACACAGCTCCTCCCCAGGCTTCCGTTGTGCAATTTTATTTTGACGGCTCCATACACTCTTAGAACTACCAAAAACCCTTCCAGTATTGCCTGTCATAATCAAACACAGCACTGTTTGGATCATGTGCAAATGCTGCCTTCCCCACACCCTGAACTAGATGCTGGACCCTCTGGAAGCAGTGGCTTTGTGTGGTTTTACTCCGAACAAGATCGCTCATGCTAAATGATTACATAACTGATTTCATTATCCAGAAGACCACACACGTTAAATGCTGAATCTATCTGGAGTGACAGTTCCACTTTATTTTTTTTTTCCACTTTATTTTAATAACCTTGTGCTTTTCCAGGCTTCATCTACCATGCATCATTATCAAGAAAAGCATCGATGAAGTAGTCCTGGGAAATACAGACGTGTCTCCAATGAGGTCACAGTCCCTGCCTAAATTCACACCATCAGCTTTGGGGGGATGACTGTGTCCCACTCAGACCATAAGACAGTGCCACGTCTCAAGAGATGCCCCTAAGCCTCCTGCCAGATGCACGGGACCTGGGATTGTTCTCTCGTGATTTGAGCTGACCCAGCATGACAGCACACTCATATGAACGCCTCGTCACAACCCATACATCAGCGGGAAACAGCCCAGGGCAGAGGACTCTGATTTTAATTACGGTTGAAATGTGTGCACTCCTCACGTTCCGCCGTCCATGAGCCGTAAAGTGAAGGAAACACACACAAATGATTCACATCATTCAAAAACCACTCATCTTTATCAGTTATTTGAGGATGTATAAGGGAGGGATCTGAAGATTAAAAATAGATCTGAATCTTTTAGATGGGCAGAGATAAGGGGTCACTTCCAGAGTTAAAATACAATTAATTTTTTCATGTTTACAATGCTAACATTTCATTGAAACATCTTAAATACGATGAAACGAAAACAGGACAAAAGACAGAAAAAATAAGTGTATAAAACCTGAATATGAATCATAAGATGGCAACGTGTTAAGGAATGAATGAAAATTCAGATACATAAAACATTCCTGAGGTCACTGACGTGACCAAAAGGAAGACTGAACTTGCAGAAGTAGATTCATTTCAGAGATACGTATGTTATTATCAGTACATGACTGATTGTCTAAACCACCGACGGATCTTTCAAATAAGGTTGCATGCTTAAATTGAAAGGAGAATCCAGAGACTTCCCTGGTGGTCCAACGGTTAAGAATCTGCCCTGCGACGCAGGGGACACAGGTTTGATCCCTTGTTGGGGAACCAGGATCCTACGTGCAGCAGAGTAGTTTAGGGCCTCGCATCAAGACTAGAGTGCCCCCGTGGCCCAAGAAAAAAAAAAGCCATGAAAAATAAAAGCAGAACTCGACCCTTTAGAGACGCACAGAGCCTACATCTATTCAGAAAGGAGTCGCCCACGTCCTTTGTCCTCTGGAAACCTTTCTCCCCCAACTCCCAGATGCACATTTCACATGCTTTCAATCAAGAGTCAGACAGACAGGCATGCCTGGGGAGGGTTGGCCGGGAAGCTGGGCAGTGTCTCCACGCGTCGGAGACCCAACAGGAGCCTGCGTAATGAATGAATGTTTCGACCATCTAACGCCAGCCCTCAGCGGTTTTAAACACGAAGACCTCTCAACCTGCTACTCCTCCCGCACGGGACAGGTTCTCAGCATTTTTGAACTGCAGTATATTTCTCTGCTACACCAAAAGCGAAAGGAGTGGTCACAAGTCACCATGGTTCAAAGGGAGGAGGCTGTGCTTGTTTATTGCGTAGCCTCGACCCATGAAGGAGGCCAGACAAGGAGCCAAGCTTGGGACAGGGAGCAATGCCCCTTCCATTCCCTAATGACTTGCTGTGTCCGTGAATCCCACTCTGTATTAAGTCTCTGGGCTTACGCCTCTGACAGTGGACCTAGGAAGGAGGGGACGGATAATTGGACTGGTGCTGCGTGGGAAGCCGGACTCCCAGGCAGCCTGGACAAACAGCCCCGCTGGATACCAGTGCTCAAGAATGGACTAATCTGGGACCCTGACAATCCCACAGCCCGTAACGAGACTGAATTCCGCTGAGGCCGCAATTCAGACTCTGGTCCGCAGCAGCTTCCTGATGATGCTAGCAAGACTTCAGGCTTCCTTCCTGGGGTTGGCATGGCTTTTTCTTCTTTCTGTTTTGTTTTGTTTTGTTTTGTTTTTGCTTCCCTACTCATCATTGTAATGTAAGAGCTGTTTTCTTCAGCAACATTTTGAGTTAACCTACCTTTACCATCCAAATGCCGACACAGACATTGTGAGTATGCTCAGGAACTTTGTGGGTCAAAGGGTGCCTTCTAGTGAAAGTGTCAGTCGCTCACTCGTGTCTGACTCTTAGAAGCCATGGACTGTAGCCCCGCCAGGCTCCTCTGTCCATGGGGATTCTCCAGGCCAGAATACTGGAGTGGGTCGCCTTTCCCTTCTCCAGGGGATCTTCCCGACCCAGGGATTGAACCGAGGTCTCCTGCGTTGCAGGTGGTTCTTTACTGAGCCACCACGGAAGCTCAAGACTTGGAGCAGGGTTCATTAATGTGGAAATAAGCAATGATCTCGGAATGTACCCTGCCTAAAAATCAAGGCTCTCATTTTACTAACACATATCTTACAAAGTATTGCCGCTTAAACTGACCTCCCCAACCATCAGGAACAACAGGCCTTCTGCTGTGCTTACAAAACTTTATGTCTCGTCAGCGAGGACACAGTAAAACTTCCTGATCAACCATTAATTAATTGTGTGTGTGCGTACGTGTTTGCGTACACATGCAAAGCAGCGGTGCCTCCGAGAAGGACATTTAATTTTGAAGCAGGAAACCTGTGTTTCTGAAATACGGTTGGGGCATCACAATGACGGGGTCCTGTTAAGAAGCTTGGAACAGCTAGCAGAGTCCACAAGTCCTCTGAGGATGACGATAATCAGGGAAAAGTTGGAGCGATGCTGAAACGATTTCGGGTTAATCAAAACAGGCTTTGACCTAATTGCCCTACAGACCTCCGCTGACTGGTGTGACCTGGGTCAGAAATTCCCCTGGCGCACTGGCCTGTCAATAAGTAAGTCACTGTGCTGGTATCTATATAAATATATATATATATATTTTAAAAAAACAGACACAAAAGAATGAGACAGGCCTTTGGGGTTTTACAATCAAATTCACATTCAGAGTCTGCAACCAAATGAAAGCCTATGCTCATACCATCCAAGCCCAATCGCACCACAGAAAACCAATCAAATATGCACTGAACAATGCTTCAATTTCCACAGGGCTGCCTCTCAGGCTGGGTCATTTTACTTCAGAAGCTGTTTTTTGTTTTTTGTTTTTTCTCAAAAAGAGAGGAACAAAAGAAAAATCTATACAATCTGTTAATAAACGAAATTAAAAGATGTGTGTCCCCTGAAGAAGGATTCACTATATGTTTTCTGGGGGAATCTTTTGAATTGTCATGCACGCTGATCACTGCAAATGCATTTGCATTATTAACATGCATTAGTTACATTGTAATAGAAACATTAAGCGGTGTAATGTAGTGGTCCACTTTAAGATGGAACAGTCTATGTTTTTTGCCTGTGCAAAATGCAAACCCCACACACAAAACGAGATAAGAAAAATGGAATCCAGTTTAAAAAAAAAGAAATAAGTGGTTATTAGAATTTTAAAACCTAAATTCATTTATCTCAGGGGTTATTTGCATTGTAATAGAAGTGTTAAGTGGTGTAATGCAGAGCTTCCATTTTTAGATGGGACAATCTATGTTCTTTGAATGTGCAAAATGCAAAACCCACACACAAAATGAGGTGAGAAAAATGGAATCCAGTGTAAAAAAAAAAGAAAGAACTGGCTATTAGTATTTTAAAATCTCCATCAATTTATCTCATGGGGCTTCCCAGGTGGTACCCTGGTAAAGAACCTGCCTGCCAATGCAGGAGCCGCAAGCGACGTGAGTTCGATCCCTGGGTGGGGAAGATCCCTTGGAGGAGGGAATGGGAACCCAGTACATTATTCTTGCTGGGGAAATCCCATGGACAAAGGAGCCTGGCAGGGTACAGTCCCCGGGGCCGCAAAGAGTCAGACACGACAGAGGACACACACGTCTATTGCATCGATTCAGTTCAGTCGCTCAGTCGTGTCCGAGTCTTCGCGACCCCATGGACTGCGGCACGCCGGGCCTCCCTGCCCATCACCATCAGAAAGGACGTATCTGTGGGCGAGGGGACATTTCCACGGTCGCCTGAGACGCGAGGACCACGGGGATGGCCGCAGAACAGCACGGGGTTTGCTCTGACGGGGAACCCAAGAGGATGGCTGCCTGCGTGAGAAGCGAGTGCGGCTCCTGTTTGCAGCGGCTTGTGGGCGGAGAACAGCTTGTCCCTGGGAGATGCGCAGGAGACAGGAGCGCAGGCCGGAATGAACCTTCTCAGTGTCACCAGGGATTCATTACGCTATCACTCCCGACAAAAGGGACGGCTCATCCTTGGGGTGGGCGAGGGGGTTCCCCAGGATGGCCCCCACGCATTCCCCACCTGCTTTCACCTCTGAGCGTCCACTTCCGTTGTCCTTCTTTATAATTCTAGCATTTAATTGGAGGACGATTGCTTTACGATGTTGTGTCGGCTTCTGCCATACAGAACATGAATCGGTCGTGAGTATACATATACCTCCTCCCTCTTGACCCCCCTGCCATCCTCCCAGCCCCCATCCCAGCCCTCTAGGTCATCACAGGCTGAGTTCCCTGTGTGACATAGCAGCTCCCACTAGCTAGCTATTTTACACATAGTAGCGCGTAAATGTCGATGAGAGTACTCGATTCATCCCACGTTCTCCTTCCCCGAATGGGTCAAGTCTGTTCTCTCTGTCTGCATCTCCCTTGCCGCCACGTAGATAGGTTCGTGAGTACCATCTTTCTAAACTCCGTGCATGCTTGCACGCGTGGGAAGTCGCTTCACTCGTGTCTGACTGTATGTGACCCCATGGACTGTTAGCCCACGCCCTCTGTCCATGGGATTCTCCAGGCAAAAATACTGGAGTGGGTGGCCATTTCCTTCTCCTCTAAACTCCGCACATATGTGTTATTATATGATATTTGTTTTTCTCTTTCTGACTTACGTCACTCAGTATGATAGATGTTAGGTCCATCCACCTCATTAAAACTGATGGAAGAATTGCTCCTTTTTATGGCTGAGTAATATTCTACTATATATATGTAGTATTGCTTCTTTATCCACTCTTCTGTCCATGGTTAATCTTTCAATCTTTACCCCATCTGGATATTGTATATAATATTGTATATTATGAGGTAACCATAACTTTGTTTTCAAAATAGCCATCTGCCTCAAACCCATTTACTGGTCAAACGTCACCCGTTTCCAATGATGAAGATTCCACCTTTATCATATCGTACTTTCTTATCCATCTTTGGAAATACCTCTGGAAGTTAAACACGTGCATTTACCAGCTTCTGTAATCTCTTGGGAATACTTTCAATAATTGCCAAGCCCCAGTTCATTGTTGCTTTTGAGAAATATCTCAACTTTGTCCCACAGTTACTCTTTTATAATATTAATTCCTCATTTCTGTGTCCTAGGACCCTCACCTCCTTCCAAATGTTTTGATTAGAGTTGCGGAATTATGTCAGTACAACACACATCATACAGGATCACAGGAAGAAAGGAGAATTCAAATGAGACTCTTACCCATTTTCACGCCTTTCTTTAACAGCTACTAAAAGTTAATAGGCGAGCACAGTTAATGTAAAATGTCTTCTCTTATAAAGTAGACTGAGCAACCACGTGGTCATACTGAGTGAAGTTAAGTCAGAGAGAGAAAGACAAATATCATTATGCTACCCCTTAGATGCAGAATCTGAAAAGAAGCGATACAAATGAACTTACAAAACAGAAGCCCGCTACAGAGGTAATCAGAGAGAAAAATATTGTATATTAATGCATATATATGGGATCTAGAAGAATGGTCTGGATGAACCTGTTTGCAGGGAGGGAGTGGAGACGCAGAGGCAAAGAAGGGATCTGTGGACGCAGTGAGGGAGGGAGAGACTCGGACGAATGAAGAAAGCACCCTCGACATGTGTGAACTGTCATGTGTAGGCTGGCCCGCTGGTGAGAAGTTGCTCCAAGGCACAGGAAGCCGGGTCTGCTGCTCTGGGATGACCCGCAGGGCTGGGAGCGGGGCCTGGACGGAGGCAGGATGTACACGCAATTATGGCTGAACCGCGTGCGGTATGGCAGAAACCGACGCAGCCGTTCACACATTGAAAATTCCAGCTTTTATATAAACTTCACAGATACTGTTATACAGATGTGCTTTATATAATTTTGAATATATATATATCTTTAAAATTTCAAAAATAGAAAACAAAACAGAAATAGACTCATGGACTTAAGAGAATAAGCTTGTGGTTGTCGGGGTTGGGGGGAAGGATGGGGGAAGGGACAGTCAGGGAGTCTGGGATGGACATGGACACACTGCTGGATTTCCCATGGAGGACCAGCAAGGACCTGCTGGCCAGCTCAGGGAAGCCTGCTCCATGTCATGTAGCAGCCTGGATGGGAGGGGAGTTTCGGGGAGAATGGACACATGTACATGTATTGCTGACTCACTTCCCGTTCACCTGAAACCATCTTAACATTGTTAACTGGCTGAACTTAAACATAAAATAAAAATTAAAAAATAAGTACACAATGTAACATTTGGGAGTGTCCTATATTCACAAGTAACTTAATTGATGAATGAAATCTTGGAAAATATATCAGTAATAGATTATCAATAATTAAAAGTAGCTTTTATGACCCTCGTTAAGTCCTAACATTTTTATGTAAGCAGATTTTTCTGTAGATTATTACTTAAGAAACAAAACTATTAAATGAGATCACATCACTTTTGAAAAGCAGTTGTTGATTTCTGTGATCATAGCAATGTCTTCAAAATATCAAAGAAATGCAGGCAACAGTGTAGCAGAGTCTGGACTAATAGCTTCAACTTGACACATGCGGGCCCATCAAGCCCACATGCCTCATTCATTAGCCCCGGTTCCCAGAAGGGTGTAATTTTTAGGCATCGCAGAGCCATAGCTCTGACACTACAGAATTTTGTCATCAGTAACGAGTTCTGCTCATTACAGAATTTTGTCATGAATAATTAATTCTGCTCATAATGCTTATAAGGCTTGAGACCTCAAGCGTAGTCTAAATACTCCTTTGAGCAAAAACGCCAGCAGAAGGCCAGTAAAATGTAAAGAAGTGTATTGATAAAATCCTGTAAGAGGAAAAAAAGTAGTGAAATAGGATTGTTCGCTCAAGCTACAGGACTTTACCAAACGCTTCCTTCCTTCCTTCAGAATAAAGGTAATGATATATATGTGTGTCTGGGCTTCCCTGGTGGCTCACATGCTGAAGAATCAGCCTGCCGAAACCAGGAGATGTGGGTTGGATCCCTGAGTCAAAAAGGCCCCCAGAGAAGGGCATGGCAGCCCGCTCCAGTGTTCTTGCCTGGAGATTCCCATGGACAGAGGAGCCTGGCGGGGCTACCGTCCATGGGGGTTGCAAACAGTCAGACACAACCTATCGACTAAACAACAACAACATGCAAATGTAAAGATTTCGAGTCTGGAGGACAGAGAAATGCAAGCAGCCAATATTTCTGATTTACAGCTTAAGTCAGAAGTCCCGAGTCTCTGGGATCTAACCCTGGATGATCTCTGGTGGAATTGATGTAATACTAACTGAAATGAAAAATAAAAAGAAAAGAAAAAGTTACTTATTCGTATCTGATTCTTTGCGACCCCATGGACTGTAGCCCACCAGTCTCCTCTGTCTATGGGATTCTCTAGGCAGGAATACTGGAGTGGGTAGCCATCTCCTTCTTCAAGGAATAGAAATAAAGTGCTAAATAAATATAACGTGCTTGAATCATCCGAAAACCACCCCCCCTCAGCCGTGGTCCGTGGAAAAACTATCTTCCATGAAACCAGTTCCTGGTGCCAAAAAAAGGTTAGTGACCACTGGTTTAAGTGTCTGACCTCATAAATGAACGGTTACGAAGGCTGGCTATTCTCAGTTACACAATGGCCTAACACCACCATACGATTTTTAACATAGGCAAGATCATTTCTTTTTTTTTTACAAACAATAATTCCTTCTCCAAATGGATGTATTTAACAGTCATGAAATTAAAAGATGCTTACTCCTTGGAAGGAAAGTTATGACCAACCTAGATAGAATATTAAAAAGCAGAGACATTATTTTGTCAACAAAGGTCCATCTAGTCAAGGCTATGGTTTTGCCAGCTGTCATATATGGATGTGAGAGTTGGACTATAAAGAAAGCTGAGTGCTGAAGAATTGATGCTTTTGAACTGTGGTGTTGGAGAAGACTCTTGAGAGTCCCTTGGACTGCAAGGAGATCCAAGCAGTCCATACTAAAGGAAATCAGTCCTGGGTGTTCATTGGAAGGACTGATGTTGAAGCTGAAACTCCAATACTTTGGCCACCTGATGGGAACAGCCGACTCATTTGAAAAGACCCTGATGCTGGGAAAGATTGAGGGCGGGAGGAGAAGGGGACGACAGAGGATGAGATGGTTGGATGGCACCACCAACTCAATGGACATGGGTTCAGGTGAACTCCGGGAGTTGGTGATGGACAGGGAGGCCTGGCGTGCTGAGGTTCATGGGGTTGCAAAGAGTTGGACACGACTGAGCGACTGAACTGAACAGGTGAGTGGCCGTAAAGAGACTGTAGGGTTGTGTCCACCATATTTCAGTGATCTCAAAGAAGATGGGCCACTCTGTTTGATCAGAAGTGTTTGTTTCTTGATATTTGAAAATAAGCGGATAGCTGCTGCTGTTCAGTTGCTCAATCGTGTCTGACTCTTTGGGACCCCATGGACTGTAGCGCACCAGGCTCCTCTGTTCATGGGATTTTCAGGCAAGCATACTTGAGTTCGTTGCCATGCCCTCCTCTAGGGGGTCTTCCGGGACCAGTGACTGGCAGGCAGATTCTTTTCCACTGGGGAAGTAGGAGGTCATGGTAGCGGATTTCTGAAGGATCCAGGCACACAAACGCTATAACCGGGCCGATCCGTTGGGGTGGACACAGTGACCCCACCCCCCACCCCCAGAGGCCTTGACTGCAGAATTCAGCTGCAACCACATGAGTTCTGTTAGTGTCAATGAAGTGTGAGACAAAATGCATCCTGCTTGGGCTTGGCAGATGGTCTAAACAGGTGCACCGTTTCAGGGGTGGGCTTGGCTCTCTCGCTGAGGACTGCACGGGGTCCCGGGGTCATGCCTCTGAATAAGGGCCCACATGTCTGAGAACCCTCGCAGCCCTTCCTGGGGAAGGCCAGAAAAAAAAAAAGGAATGTGTTCTCTGTAGAATTTATGGACTGCCAAAAATTCACCGCACCAGCATCTGTTTGCTGTTACTGAGAACACGTGAAAACTCGTGCTACGGAAGGAGAAGTCACCTCTCCAGGGTCTAAAGTGAACCGCGGCAGGAACCCCGAGGCGGTCTGGGAGACATCAGACGTGCAGAGCGCCAGGGGCAGGCTGCAGCAGTAAGGGCAGGGGGACTGGCAGAGGACTGACCTTTCACTGAGTGCCTCTGGAGCTGAAACCAGGAACTTCCACGAGAACACAGAAGGTGAAATTCCAGGGGGAGCTGCATCGCATACGGATGGCACAGGCAGTTGTGTGTGCTCAGTCGCTCCGTCGCGTCTGACTCCTGCAACCCCACGGACTGTGGCCCGCCAGCCTCCTCTGTCCCTGGGGTTCTCCAGGCAAGAACACTGGAGGGGGTTGCCATGCCCTCCTCCAGGGGATCTTCCCCACCCAGGGATCGAATCCCCATCTCCTGCATTGCGGGCGGACTCTTTGCCATCTCAGCCACCAGGGGATAGCCAGGTGGGCGCCTGACAAACACAATTACCTCCACAGTTCAGCTTTGTGAACTAGACAGTACTATGGTTAATGTGCATCTAGGATCTAACTCCTAATCAATCACTCGATATAAAATGCAATGAAACTGCTCTACTTATAAAAATATAACAGCTCTGTTTCTTGATATTAAAAACTTGTTTTTGTTGATACTGTTTCCTACTCTTTCCCGTAAACGTAATAGTCTCCATACAGCTCATAATAACTTTCAGAATCTCTAAGCCACCTCCATAAGATTCGTTTATGACAATTTTTAAAAGGAACATGTCTTAATCTTTAAAGAAAAAATTGAAGACATGATTCCTAAGACATCTTAGGTCATGTATCATTGAAATTACTATTGGGTTGGTCAAAAAGAATGCACTCACCTTAAGTAGAAAAAGCCCACATACTGCAACAAAGACTCAATGCAGAAAAACAAAAACAAAAATGAAAAAATTCCAAGAGCTACATCTCAGATGAAGTAGTCTTAACACACACAAACACCAAAGTTATCAAGCCGTATACATTAAATAATCACATTTTTTTAACATGTCAGTTATACCTCAATAGAGTGACTTTTAAAATGTATCGAAAGAACCACACGTTGTTACCAAAAAAACACCAGGCTTTCAATCGGGTAAACAGACAATCCATTTTAGAAGTTAAGACTGTCTCTTGTTTGAGTGTGTGCCGTGGATCTAAACTCTACTTGGGTGAGGTGGCTGGCTTTATGTGTCAGGTACGTAAAATATGACAATGCTCTTTATTCGACAGCTTCACATTTAGAAATCTATCCTAAAGATATTAAACCTAAAAGATATAATTGTAACAAATACTGACAAATATCAACAAGCATTAAAAAAATTTCTTGCCAACGTCTTAGTCAAAAGAGGTACTGTTAGCAAAAGGGGGAAAATGCCCAGAAACACAAAAAGTATGTAAGTAAAACATAAGAATGGCCTGTCATGCAATTGTTAAAATGTTTCACAGGGGTATGATTGTGTAAAATGAAAAAATAAATTTATTCTGTTGTTGTTTACTCACTAAGTTGTTGCTGAATTCTTTTTCGACCTCATGGGCTGCAGCCTGCCAGGCTCTTCTGTCCATGGAATTTCTCCAGGCAAGAATACTGGAGTGGGTTGCCGTGCCCTCCTCCAGGGGGTCCTCCTGACCCAGGGGGAGAACTCGGGTCTGCGGCACTGACAGGCAGATTCTTTACCACTGAGCCACCCAGAAAGCCCCAAATAAATTGACGGATTTTTATACATACAGAACAAATCCAAAGCAACAAATTTGTAAACACGGCAGCCCATATAGCAGATAGCGATTGTCAATAGCTGGTTAGCTATTCTTTTCAAAATTGCTTAGAAGTAATATAACAGTGTTAAACTCATTTCATTTCAAGACAGCATCGCCAAGCCACGTGTATCTTTCCAAACTTCATTTAGGTTTTAAGCCTGGCCAGAACGTTGTTCTGAAGCCTACTCTCAGATTTCATAATATACCCTAGTGCATACATTAGCACTAGGCCAACCTCCAGCTTTCTACTAAATTTATTCCTACCATTTACTTTTTAACGGGGATGTATGGATGCTGCTTGGGCTTGCCTGGTGGACCAGATGATGAAGAATCCGCCTGCAATGCAGGAGACCTGGGTTGGGAAGATGCCCTGGAGGAGGGCATGGCAACCCACTCCAGTATTCTTGCCTGCAGAATCCCATGGGCAGAGGAGCCTGGCAGGCTAGAATCCGCCGGGTCGCAAAGCTTCGGACATGACTGAACAACTAACTACACACAGCACACAGATGGTGTTTAACAAGCCGCCATGAGGACACAAAAGCCACCCAGAAGATGCAGGTTAAAAAAAAAAAAAATTAGAAGGCTTTGCTATGGGCTTCCTTGGTGGCTTGGCGGTATAGAATCTGCCTGCAATATGGGAGATTACGGGTTCGATCCCCGGGTGGGGAAGATCCCCTGGAGGAGGAAACGGCAACCTACTCCTGTATTCTTGCTGGGAAAATTCTATGGACAGAGGAGCCTGGCGGGCTACCGTCCATGGGGCCACAAAGAGTCGGACACGACTGAGCACGCAGACAACAGCAAGGTTTTAGCAAATCAACCAGATGCCGGGTGGGGCCAGTTCATTCCACACAGTGGGCTGGTCCATCACATAAACTTAGAAGAGGTCTGGCTGTGAAACGGAGTGAACGCTGGCAACACCGCCGATGTATTCCCTTTGGTCGTGGAAATGCAATTGTGGCTGTGAGCCTGATGGTACCACGTGAGACTCAAAAACACTCATCTGTCTGCATCAGTCATACCAGGCACCGGAGGTGCTCAGAGCCAACAGGCTCAAACCACGAGAGGGAAGTGTGGTGGTCCCCTCTCTCCTGCGGCAAAGGAGGGGATACAAAGAAGGAAACTCTGCCCCTGAGAACAGACACTCGCCTATACCTCACTCTTACCATAAAAGAGATACACTCATGAGCACTGTGGTTCTAGTTTACAAAATCATGGGCATACAATGTTTCTTTAAAATAGTTTGAAGGGCAACAATCTCCTATTCCATGTGATGAAGTGAAAGCTTGAGTGACTTAAGTGAATGTCACTTATAGTCATAATTATAACTTATAATCATAAACAGTGACACTTGGGTTAGACAGTGCAGACTGAAAAATCACGGCCAGATTATGCTGTGCAGTTTCCCCAGGGAGGCAGAGACAATGACTCAGCTTCTCTCGTATTTTTGCAGATGAGAGAAGGGGAGCTGGAGAGTTCCATAAGAGGTTTCTACAGTTTTGAGTTTCTGATTAAAAACCCTGGAAATACACTGCGTGTGATTTTGTAAATGAATCCACAGGTTCAGTTAATCTTATGGGAAGAAGACCGACACAGACATTTCTCCAAAGAAGATATACTGACAGCCCACACAGGTGAAAAGATGATCAGTGTTGGTAACTATTAGA
This sequence comes from Hydropotes inermis, assembly GCA_020226075.1. Lineage (NCBI taxonomy): Eukaryota > Metazoa > Chordata > Mammalia > Artiodactyla > Cervidae > Hydropotes > Hydropotes inermis. Next base: position 128,135,670 of record CM035303.1, read on the forward strand.
GACATGCGAATCAAAAACGTGAGTATCATCACCTCACAGTGCTCAGGCTGGCCATCACTAAAAAGTCTACAAATGCTGGAGAGGATGTGGAGAAAAGGGAATCCTCCTACACTGTTGATGGGAAAGGAAATCAGTACAACCATGATGGGAAACAGTGTGGAGATCCCCCAAAAACCTAAAAACAGAGTTACCATACGATCCAACAATCTCACTCCTGGGCATAGGTCCAAAGAAAACTCTAACTCAAAAGCAGGCACACACCCCTATGTTCACAGCAGCACTATTCACAATAGCGAAGTCATGGATGCAGCCTATGTATTGATCAACAGATGAATGGATAAAAAAGATGTAGTGTGCGTGCACATACACACACAATGAAATACTACTCAGCCATGAAAAAGAACAAACAAATGCCGTTTGTAGCCACATGAATAGACCTAGAGAATATTATACTTAATGAAGTAAGTCAGACCAAGAAAGACAAATATTATGTATCACTTACACATGGAATTTAAAAAATAGTACAGATGAACTAATCTATGAAACAGAAATAGACTTAAGTACACAGAAAACAAACTCCCCTTTGGTTACCAAAGGGGAAAGGGTAGGTGAAGGGATACATCTTTTTGGCATTAAAAGATATACTTTACTGTAGATAAAATGCATATGAAACAAGGAAGTACTGTATAGCACACACAACTATACTCAATACCTTATAATAAACTATAATGGAAAAGACTTTGAACATGTATATGCACACACACATATCTATAACTGAATCACTTTGATGTATACCTGAAATTAACATGATTATTATAAATCAATGATAGTTCAATAAAATAAAGTATTTAAAAAATTTTTTAATTTATGATTTATGTATAGGAAAAATTTAAGATTTATGTAGAGGAAAGCTTGGTCTTTGAATTTTTAACCACCCCCCCACACACAATTTCTCTGTCTCTCCAAAGAAACATAACATGCCTAAGTGAAGTGAAAGTCGCTCAGTCGTGTCCAGCTCTTTGAGATCCCATGGACTACACAGTCCATGGGATTGTCCAAGCCAGAATACTGGAGTGGGTAGCCTTTCCCTTCTCCAGGGGATCTTCCCAACCCAGGGATTGAACCCAGGTCTCCCACATTGCAGATGACTCTTTACCAGCTGAGCCACAAGGGAAGCCCCCTACCATGCCTAAGGTACACTTAATGTTTTTATACACAGGTTGTATGCGTGACTGCACTAAATGTACATATGTTCTAGTTCTTTAAAGTCTTTATTGAATTTTTTACATTATTGCCTCTGTTTCATATTTTGGTTTTTTTGGCCAAGAGGACATGGGACCTTAGGTCCCTGACCAGGGATCAAACCTGCTCCCCTCCAGTTGGGAAGGCAAAGTCTTAACCACTGGTCTACCAGGGAAGTCCTGATTGTTTTAGCTTTTTAATTTGCTGTTCCATGCTCAATTCAGTGTCCCACTTTTCTTTAAAATTTTAAAGCGTAATAAATAACTTTCTGTAAACAATGGAGATATAGCACCTTCCCGGCAATGCTTGGCAGCTCTTTACATTGATATATGATTTCTTTAACAAGTACTATAATGCTGGAGAAGGAAATGGCAACCCACTCCAGTATTCTTGCCTGGAGAACCCCATGGACAGAGGAGCCTGGTAGGCTACAGTCCATGGGGTCTCAAAGAGTCAGACATGACTGAGCGATTTCACTTTCACTCTACAATGCTGGTCTCTTGGGAAGTTTACTATTATGCCTATACAAAATAACACTGAAAAGAATTTCTTGTCTATTTAACTGGTGTGACTGTGATACAATTTCTGGAAAAAAAAAAGTTAATTGAACTGTTTATCCCAAGGATGCAAAATTCAAGAATGGTCTTCTCCCTAAGACTGCTCCACAAATGCCTTGTTGCTTTGTGTTACTACTAATGATGCCTACAAATATTAGTACCAGTTCCTCTCTCCCAAGGATGCAAAATTCAAGAATAGTCTTCTCCCTAAGACTGCTCCACAAATGCCTTGTTGCTTTGTGTTACTGCTAATGATGCCTACAAATATTAGTACCAGTTCCTCTCTTTCCAATTCCACATGCTATGTGTCTCTTTGCTGACTTTATTTTCAAACTGCTGGATTAAAATGTTACCCCTTTGTGTTCACCTCTTTTTAATTCTACTGTATCTTTTTAACTTAAGCATTTCTTTAATTAGCATTCTATATGCAATTCATAATTCTGAAAATGGTCCGTAATATCCCTTGGTTCCCCCCCAAGCCCCACACCTTTTTCCTACGACTCTTAAAACCTTGTGTATAATTATGCGGGTCAGAATAATATCTCAAATGTCACAGTGACAATGATCTTCTACCTTCCATGTCTCTTTATGATCATGTCATTGTAAAGGGTAGGGAAAGTGCTGCAAGTTAAAATAGTTATATTCTACCTGAAACACAGTAAATTAAATTTACTGAATTCCTGGTGAAAAATCCAAAGACTCTTATCAAAGTCTGGTTCTTAAAATCTAAGATGGAGGAGACACAGTTATCATGAGAAGCAAAATCTTCCTGGTGTCCTGTTTAACCAGTGGATAATCATCTACTCATAATTAACACACAGTTGTCAGCTAATAAAAAAAAAAGGAGCCAAACTGTTTTAAAACAAACCACCACCTTTTCCCACTCTCTAAACGAACACTTCAGCCTTATAATAGGTATTTCTGAGGATACATTTTAAGATATGTGAACAAGGAAATTAATACTCGAGTCTCAAATGCATGCTTACACTAGTGATACCTAACCTCTGAATGATGTAGTTTTGCAAAATGCTTTACCACTTCTTCAGCTTGCAGGAATATAAAAAAAGAAAAAGAAAACTGACTTTCCATCACCCTGTAATATTAAGAGAAAATATTTTGAATGTTAAGAAATGTGGGGGAGCTTCCCTGATAGCTCCATTGGTACAGAATCTGCCTGCAATGCAGAAGACCCCAGTTCTATTCCTGGGTCAGCAAGATCCGCCGGAGAAGGGATAGGCTACCCACTCCAGTATTCTTAGGTTTCCCTTGTGGCTCAGCTGGTAAAGAATCTGCCTGCAATGTGGGAGACCTGGGTTCCATCTCAAGGGAAGATTCCCTTGGATGAAGGGAAAGGCAACCCCCTTCAGTATAAAAAATTTTTCATGTCATATAGCCTTGGCTTATCAGCAACTGGTAAGCAATTAAGTGCATGTATTTTACATGAAAAAGCAAAAATTGGTATTTTGCTGAAATGACAGAAGTTACTGCTCATAACTCTGTTACTTTTCATGCACACATAGCTTCAAAGTACCAGATGTCCATCTGAACACAGTATAAAGACATGCGTGCATGTGTGTGTGCAAAGTTGCTTCAGTTGTGTCTGACTCTATGAGACCCCATGGACTGTAGCCCACCAGGCTCTTCTGTCCATGGGATTCTCCAGGCAAGACTACTGGAGTGGAGTGCCATTTCCTTCTCCAATAAAGACATGCAGTTACCCGTGGTTGTCTGAGGCCTACAGCAGCCATCCAGCATAGTTTCAAGGTCTGGTTTTATTACTCCAAAATGACTTCAGTGAAATAGGGGAAAAAAAAAAGAATTCCAAAAGCCCCTTTCCCTTTCTCCAAGTTATTGAAACTGAGTAAAAGAGAGTCCAAGCCAACCACTTGAGAGGAGGGATTCAATACATCAGAATGGCTTCAGGCACTGACATATAACATCTTCATCCAGGAAAATAACCCAATGAGTCAACCTGGAGTCATCAGCAACATCTTTTAATCACTTGGGTTGCTCTGTGTGTGTGTGTGTATGTGTGTGTGTGTGTTAGTTGCTCAGTCGTCTCTAACTCTCTGCAACGCCACGGACGGTAGCCCACCAGGCTCCTCTATCCATGGGATGCTCTCCAGGCAAGATTACTGGAGTGGGTAGCCTTTCCCTTCTCCAGGGGATCTTCCCCACCCAGGGACTGAACCCTGGTCTGGTGCATTGCAGGGGGACGTTTTATTGTCTGAGTTACAAGGGAAGCCCCTTGCCATGAGTATCCTGCAGAATTTCACTGAATAAACACTCCAAGTGGAACCAGTCATTTCTTAAAAAAAAAAAAAATACTCTCCACCATTCCCCGTCACAAACGAGATGAAACATGGTATTTGGTTACAAACCACGAAACCTACATCCTGTAGTCTACCTGCTGTGTGCCAACCGTTTTCCAGTTCAGTCTGACGCCTCACGAGTAACCCTCTGCTGTGTCCCATGAGGCCTGGCACACTCGGAAAGAGTTGGAATTGATCATGGCCAGATGGACGGTTTGACTTTGGCCCAGGTCATGGGGCTTCCAAGGCAGCTCAGCTGGTAAAGAACCCGCCTGCCATGCGGGAGGACCTGGGTTTGATCCCTGGGTCGGGAAGATCTCCTGGAGAAGGGAAAGGCTACCCACTCCAGGATTCTTGTCTGGAGAATCCCATGGACAGAGGAGCCTGGCGGGCTCCGGCCCATAGGGTCGCAAAGTGTCGGACACAACTGAAGGACTAACACTTTCACGTTTCAGGTCATCTACCGCTGTCTGTTTTCCACGTTGTCCCAGAAAGCAGCTGTTTTCAGCCTGGCTGCAAACATGTGAATATGCATGGTGAGACTCAGTTTGATGGTGAGGAATGGAAAATGCATCAGTGTATCTCACACACACACACACACACACACACAAACCCTCACACTGAGGGATTTAATGGGAATCCAGGAAAACCTGGCTCCCCACACCCAGTACACTTTGACACCTAATGAAATTTACCCTGGCCATCTGTCAGCCAGTCACACCTCAGCTTCCACAGAGACCCACGTTGCTTCTTGTAGATTGCCAACCTTCACAAAGCGGACCCCAGGTACGTCCTTCTCTGTCTCCCTATGGTCAGACCTCCGAGTCACACGCCACGTCTTCCAGATGGAGTTTTCAGTACGACACAAAAACTAGGACATTTCTCAAAGACTTGCCCTGGATTAAGCCAGTGTGATTTTATGGCAAGCATATGAACGCAAAACAGCAATTATTTGGGGGGTGGGGATGGGAAGACATGTCCATCTGTCTTTCCCATAAGGCACTTAACTGTGAATTAATGGGTGTGAATCACTCTTCTTTATGAGATGAACAGTGAAGGAGGATTTGTTTCAAGGGCAGGGAGTGGGGGGGCTGACCACTTTATACTCCAGGGACCCAGCACATTCGCCCTAAGGCAGCGGGAGGAGGCCAGGGAATTGAGGCTGACTCTCTCGTGAAGGAGGCATCTCTTCTATCTCAACTTGAGACCCTGGTTCCTTTGTTTTCATGTTCAAGTAAAAAATACTTCTCAGTCTAAGCCGCCCACGTTGCTCACAGAAATCTTGCCTCCCCAGTGACACTTGCAGAATAGATTGTTTTTTAATGACTCAGCTACTTGGGTTTGAACCGTGCCTCTCACAACTTGTTTTCCTTGCTCTCAAAGTTAACACATTTGCACAAAACGGTAAGTTGTTAGATTTTTAAACGAAACGCCCACACTCTTCAAGAGTTTATCATAATTCTACCCACAGAAAGAGAGAGAGAGGGACAGAGCATACTAAAGGGGTATCTCAGCACACACTGGGTCTTATTACATGTTTACCTAACAACATATCATTCACATCTTTTCACAGCATCTTTCACGTCCAGAGTGTTACCCTTAAGTGCTGGACGCTACTCCGATGGGTGAATATAAGGCAAGCTACTGAATAATTCTGTTGTGAGCAATCATGGGTTCACCTCTGGCTTTATAATAATGTATAGTGGAGTTTGGGACACTACACATTTAAATCTATTCATATTTCCCAGATCTTTGGGTACTTTTCCAAACATTTTCATAAAAGCAAGTCTTTTGAAGTTAACTGCTCTATCAAGAAGTATCAGTTCAGTTCACTTGCTCACTCATGTCCAAGTCTTTGTGACCCCAAGAACCGCAGCATGCCAGGCCTCCCTGTCCATCATCAACTCCCGGAGTTGACCCAAACTCATGTCCATTGAGTTGGTGAGGCCATCCAACCACCTCATCCTCTGTCGTCCCCTTCCCCTCTCACCACGTCACAGGATCACAAAGAATCAACTCACTGCCCCCAAACTCCTGTATGCTCTACCGATTCTTCCCTCTCTCCTTCCCTCCCAATGTATGTTTTCAAAACACCCCTCTGGTTCTTGGTCAGGTAATTTATTAGACAAAAGGGACATTGGAAGAAAGGAAACACATTTCTGGGAGCCAAGGTTTTGTTTGGCTCTCTGCATTCATAGTTTAAAAATGAGACCAATCTGACATTGGTCAGATCTGGCACTTAGGACATCTTTCAGAAGGCCTCCCCCCCAAAATAAGTCTATGGCTCTGTACAACCTTTGCCATGACAGGATTCAAGGGAATATTACCAATATGCTTTTTATTGTTTAGCTGTCGGCAGACCAAAGAGTATGGATGTAAGAGCTGAATCAAATGTGTGCCTTTTTTATGGCTGAGTAAAGACGCTTACTCCTTGGAAGGAAAGTTATGACCAACCTAGATAGCATATTAAAAAGCAGAGACATTACATTGCCAGCAAAGGTCCATCTAGTCAAGCCTATGGTTTTTCCACTGGTTATGTATGGATGTGAGAGTTGGACTATAAAGAAAGCTGAGCACCAAAGAGTTGATGCTTTTGAACTGTGGTGTTGGAGAAGCCTCTTGACAGTCCCTTGGACTGTAAGGAGATCCAACCAGTCCCTCCTAAAGGAGGTAAGTGCTGCGTGTTCATTGGAAGGACTGATATTGAAGCTGAAACTCCAATCCTTTGCTCACCTGATGCGAAGAACTGACTCATTGGAAAAGATCCTGATGCTGGGAAAGATTGAAGGCGGGAGGAGAAGGGGACGACAGAGGATGAGATGGTTGGATGGCATCCCCGACTCAGTGGACATGAGTTTCAGCAAACTCCGGGAGCTGGCGGTAGACAGGGAGGCCTGGCGTGCTGCCGTCCATGGGGTTGCAAAGAGTCAGACACGACTGAGCGACTGAACTGAACTGAGACCAAAGCTATGCAGACAATGCTGACTCCTCTGGAAACTTTTCAGGAGGTGGAAGAAGCAGATTTGGGGGAGGCTGTGGCCACCAAGCAAAGCAGTGTGGATTCTGAAGCTGTGTTCTAATGGTCCTGAAGGACCCTTAATGCTGGGGCCTCACAGACCCATTCCTTTTCGAGGAGTGGCTGTTTTGTGTGATCCCCTGACACCTATGTATGCTGCCTGCAGCACAAGAACATGCTTGTACACATACACACACACACTTTTACACACACACAGAGTGAATCTTCCTTATCTGCGGTGGCATTGTCCTGTACATCACCGCACATATCGAGTTAGCGAATACACAACCACTGTCTCCTAGACGAAACGCACGGTTAAGTGCCTATGGGCTTCTAGGCACAACACTTTATTCCACTGATTGGCATTCCCCAATGCTGCTGCGGCTGCTAAGTCGCTTCAGTCGTGTCTGACTCTGTGCGACCCCATAGATGGCAGCCCACCAGGCTTCCCCGTCCCTGGGATCCTCCAGGCAAGAACACTGGAGGGGGTTGCCGTTTCCTTCTCCAATGCATGAAAGTGAAAAGTGAAAGTGAAGTTGCTCAGGCGTGTCCAACTCTTAGTGACCCCATGGACTGCAGCCTACCAGGCCCCTCTGTCCAGGGGATTTTCCAGGCAAGAGTACTGGAGCGGGGAGCCATTGCCTTCTCCACTTCCCCAATGGCTCACTGGTTAAAAAAAAAAAAAAGAATCTGCCTGCAATGCAGGAGATGTGGGTTCAGTCCTTGGGTGGGGAAGATTCCATGGAGGAGAACATGGTTATTACCCACTCCAGTATTCTGGTCTGGGAAATTCCATGGTCAGAGGAATCTGGCGGGCTACACTCCATGGAGTCGCAAAGAGGTGGACTCGACTGAGCAACTGAACACTGTTTACAGACACCTTATTGAATACATACTGCTGATACACTAACATTGAACACACACCCATCACGCAATGCCGCTGAACAAAGCTTATCCAACACCTATTTGCTCCACAAGACACGTGGCAATCTTAAGTACCCCCATGGTTCAGTACCACAACCCAGTTATTTTAAGTGGTGCAATCATGAACCAAAAGCACAAAAATGCAAGCAACTTTTCAGACCAGGTGAAGGACACCTGTTTAGAAGAAGACAGATAAAACAGGAAGGCAGAGGCCCTGCCCTCAGCTAGAAATGCAGTTGGTCGCCAAGTGAATCCCAAGATCAGTGAAGACACATTACTTAAATGAACCACACACAAATCTGCTGCCGTGGGTCCACTGACAGCAGACTGAAAATTTCCACCAGCATGCACATCCCTGGAAGACTATCAACACACTGCAAGGACTAATTTGGGGGCTGCAAACCTACAAATACCAAACCAACAAATAATCAAGAGTTCACAGAAGTGTGTCTTTTCTGCAACAGACTGTGGGCTCTTTGAGGGCAGGATGCACGCATGGCCCATCCTTGCTTCAATGAAAACCGCATCACACCCAATCCTGGCTAACTCACAGATTATTTTTTTTTAAACTTTAAACAATTATAGCATTCTTTTTTTTTTTTTAAACCTGAAATCTGATAAGTTTGATAAAAGTGGGCTTTTCTCTGCTTGATCTGTATCCTTCTCCTCTCCCTTTTGGGAAGGTTTAACACGAACTGAATAAGACGTTATTACAAACAGGCATCAACACTTTTATAGGAGTCATGCTTTTGAGATTCTAGACTCTCAGGTCAGTGTGTTTGTCTTGACTCAAAGCTGACTCACTCCCCAAGTGCAATCCCAGTGAAAGGTCATGATAATTCCTCTCCTAGAAAACCAGAGATCATCACGTTCGATTCCCATCCACGTGCCTTTCCTGAGCCGTCTGCAGTGTGAAAATGTCTGATATACAACAGCTGGTGAACACTTCACCACAAACTGCAAGCTTTCCGGTTGGGGGTTTCAAATGCCCCCTTTCCCATCGGGAATTATTTGGGAAAAGCACCTCCTGGAAGCAATTCATCTCTGTTCTACACGAAGTCGAATGAGGGCGAAGATACATGACTTACAGGAATCTGCAGTCAGACTTGCCTCTGATATAACCATCCACGTAGGAGGTCTTTCAGAGCCTTTTCAACGCATTTTTGTCATATAACTCACCCCTGTGGGAAGCTTTTCAGAGGTCTATGCTTCAACACTTGGGGTCTGATAATGTTCAGCGAAGCAAACTCAGAGCTTAATCTATGTTAGCACCAAGTCTATCGAGTTTTCAGGAGACGTCGCCCCTGGCTGTGGTGAGGATGCGGGTGACATGGCCCACGGCTGACACCCATCCATCAGCCCTCTGTTCTCCACCTCCTCTGAGGGCTGAGTTAGAAAGTGTTCCCACAGATCTGGGCGGCGGCGGAGGGGCTCCAGAATCTCCACACGGGCATGTGGCCCCGTTCACAAGCCCGATGTTCTGGAAGAGATGCTGATGCAAAAGTGTGACCACCACCACCACCCCCGCATCCCCGGGACAGACGAGCTCCAAACGCTGCCCTTCTCTCGTCTCCCAGAACCCCCTCAGGAGGAACCATCTGGGGTTTCCTGGCTTGAAATTCTAGGACTCAGTGGCGGTTAGTGATACGTCCCCAAGGAGGCTGTTCCAACCAGGGAGAAGTAAGGAAGATGGGAAGCTTATGAGACCCAGGCCGAGGGGTGACGTGGTGCTGGGCTCTAAAGTGGTCCTACTGGTTTCCATTAGAGCCCTCTTTCTGAGCAAGGAGCCTGGCAGGCAGCTGCATCCTGGGACCAGAGCCCATTTGATGGGAGGCCACTGAGCCACAGGGCATGTGTAGCAAGACCACCTCCTAGTCCCTTTGAAGATGCCCGCGGACACCACTGGGATCCAGGCCTCAAGGTCAGGCTGACCTGGCCCCCTGAGCTACAGAGCGTGGTATGCTTTAGTTTCCACCATGTCCCACCCAGTGGGAAAGAACCGACTTTCTGGAAGAGCAATGAGACAGTTCCTAGGCAGGCCCAAAAGAGACGCCCTTTTGATGCAGATGGATTTGAACACTCACGCCATCACTGAAGACTGCTATGACCTGCGCATTACTGCAGGACATCTGGACAGAAATACGGTCCTGAGATGTGTGGCCACTCCGTCAGTTCAGTTCAGTCCAGTCGCTCAGTCGTGTCCAACTCTTTGCATGGACCGCAGCATGCCAGGCCCCCCTGTCCATCACCAACTCCTGGAGCTTGCTCAAACTCATGTCGATGGAGTCAGTGATGCCATTCAACCATCTCATCCTCTGTCGTCCTCTTCTCCCGCCTTCAGTCTTTCCCAGCATCAGGGCCTTTTCAAATGAGTCAATTATTCACATCAGGTAGCCAAAGGATTGGAGTTTCAGCTTCAGCATCAGTCCTTCCAATGAATATTCAGAACTGATTTCCTTTAGGATGGACTGGTTGGGTCTCCTTGTAGTCCAAGGGACTCTCAAGAGTCTTCTCCAACACCGCAGACCAAAAGCATCAATTCTTTGGCGCTCAGCTTTCTTTATAATTCAACCCTCACATCCATACAGGACTCTATACATACATGCCCACTCCGTATGCCTGACCATTTCAGGGTTAGTTTGCAATAAAATGCTAGCAGAGAAAAAACTCACCACATTCACTACAAAGGTCAGTCTAGAAAGAGGAATAGTATGATCTGCCTTTCTCTTCATTCACTCTCTATAAACAATTTACCATGAAGGAAGAGTATAAGACACTCATCATATCATTTTTTTTCACTTACCTTTCAGATTTATTTAGTTTACTGTTCATATGGATGGAAGATCAAAAGCAGAATTATAAACTTTATTTTTAAGAATTTAAGTCTTTACAATTCAAGCTTGCTTTCATGTCTAAACTATTAATGCTTTCATGGAAGAATCAAAATCATTCTACAGTTAAAATAGGTGCCTAAGTCTGTAGCACTGTGGATTGTATTTTAAGATGCTCTATCTTGATAGCAATAGGTTAACTGCAACTTTTCAATTTGTTGTTTTGTTTTGTATTTTGTCAACCTCAAAGGCTAGACCATTGCTACTTTTGCCCCCAAAAGCATGTTGCTCTAAAAAATGTCTAGATAAATCTGTCTTTGTTTTTGTCAGGAACAAAAAAGAGCTATCACACACACTTAAGCATTCTAAAATATATTTCAGGAGGTCAAATTCATTCTCAGCTGTGATTTTTTTTTTACAGGGGTACACATTTTCCTTCACTGTTTTAACTGTTTAGCAGTAAGTAATAGAAAATGTTATACAGAGAATTTTTTTTTTCCTTTAAAAGATTTGGCTAATTGACTTTGAATAAAATAGTTTACTTCAATTAAGTGATAAACACCCATGAATTAAATCTACATGGAAGAAAAGCAAATGAAATCAGCAAAGCCTAAGACGAATCATAATCTAATACATTTTAAACCGTTTCTCCTACTCTGAGTAGGTTGGATCAGAAAATAGGATGTGATGGGAAGAAATTCAGCTGGAAATGGAGCTGGGAAACTGAGGCCTGAGTACCCAGCTGTTAGGATCTCACTGTGTATATCTCCGTGATGAAGGAAGTGGCTTAGAGGACTTGGCTCTGACCAAGAAATCTTCACTTACCTCCTTTTGACCTCGATTCAAGGGTCTCCCTCATGGAGGAAGGAACACTGATTCCCCACATCTGTGTCACATGAGCTACTCCTTCATGTCCAGTAACAAGACACGTGGCTCACTTTTCACAGATCATGTGCTTAAAATGTGTCTTTACCAAAGAATACACATTCCATAAGGGAGGAAGTGACCGTTCACTCCTTTTTTCCCCCTAGGGATGACCCCAATCTTTGGCATACCATAGACACTTAACAAATATTCATTGTAAGATGGCTACGTGAATTAGCAAACACCAACACTTTTAAAAAGCCCTTCCTTTTTCACATTGAGGAAATGATCTATGTAACGTTTTCCCAGATAATCAACCACACGTTTTTAAGTCCCTTTGTGAACCAGGAAGGAGGAGGACTGTCTGTGAACCAGGAAGGAGGCGGGCTCTCACCAGACACAGAATCCACTGTCGCCTCCATCTGGAACTTACAGCTTCCACAACTGTGAGAAAGAGTTGCCTGTGGTTTATAAGCCACTCAGACTGTAGTATTCTATTGTAATAGCCAGAAGGAACTAAGACAAGACTTTGGCAGCACAGCTGGTGAAAGAATCCACCTGCTAATGCAGGAGACCCAGGTTCAATCCCTGGGTCAGGAAGATCCCCTGGAGAAGGGAATAGCACCCCACTCCAGTATTGTTGCCTGGAGAATCCCATGGACAGAGGGGCCTGGTGGGCTACAGTCCATGAAGTAGAAAGAATCAGACACGACCGAGTGACTAATCCATCACTACTATCATTCAGAATAGCCCCTGTATACACTCTTTAAACTGATACAAGACGCAATGAATAACCTTCGAAAGTGTACAGTGTTACGGAGCTTACGAACAAAATGAAAACACTGATAGAAGATCACTTATTCTTACCTTGGTCATTGTGCTGAGCTGCTTCAGTTGTGTCCAGCTCTTTGAGACCCCATGGACTATATAGCCCGCCAGGCTCCTCTGTCCATGGAGTTCTCCAGGCAAGAATACTGGAGTGGGTTGCCATGGCCTCCTCACCTTGGTGATTAGTCAAACATTATTCCAAGTTGTTCTCACTAAATACACTCTGTAAGTTCAACATGAACTATATATATATAAACTGCTAGGCATTTACAAGTACCTTCCTGGAGAATGATTTAAAAAGTCAAATGGTGCTTTATCCCCAGCTTTTAAAAGAACAGGGATAATCAGTTCACAACGGCCATTTAAGCCTTTCTAAGGACTGAACTGATTAGGTCTTTGAGGCTTTCATTTGCTTTTTGGGATAATCATATTCAGAGGCCAGAATTTTAACCATTGCTTTTAGAAAGCTCCTTTAATTCACTTCTACAATTCACTCCTATAATTGAAGTGAGAAGACGGGAAAGGCTAAACCACACTCCATATAACTGTTTATCGCTGCGTTCAGTACAAGTGATGTGGCCTGGAGTCTGAGAACACAAGGAACCCAGAATCTTAAAAGATATGACCTCTGCCAATGCCACTTACAAATACAGGGCCTACTGATCTTTCAGAAAGGTGTTGGACATGGAAATACAGCAGCTGCCTTGCAGTCATCACGGATCTTCCACTTTGTCTATTTTAATATTATATATTTATATAGATGAAATCATATATGTCATCATATATATAACATGCATGTGATTATATATATATATATATATAAATGTTTTACATAATAAAATAATCAAAGTGTTAGTTGTGTCTGACTCTTAGCGGCCCTGTGGACTATAGCCCGCCAGGCACCTCTGTCTATGGGATTCTCCAGGCAAGAATACTGAAGTGGGTTGCCATTCCTTTCTTCAGGGGCTCTTCCAGACCCAGGGATCAAAATACATATGTAAATAAAATCCCAGAAATGATATGTATACATATGTGTGTGTATGCATGTGTATATGTGTGTGTGTGTGTATGCTTGTATATATAAACTACATACGGGATTTTGGCTGTAACCCACTTTTATAGGCATCTTTTCGTGTCTAACATTATTCACACAAGAATACAAACGCTGTCCAAGCCTTCCCTCCTGCATACTTGGTTCTTGCTTGTAATCTTTTGGAGAAACAAGGAAAACCACACTGGAACACAATCAGGGCATTTAGAGTCCCCTGGAATGCCCAGAAATTTCCCAGCAGTTTATTGCCAGAGGCTCAGAAAGAACTCTGCAATGGGACACATACCTATGCGTCTAGCGTTTGTTTCATTAGTAACTAAAACTATTTGGGACATTTGACACAAATCTACAAAGTAATACAGTATTACTGTGAGTATTTACTTAAGCCCATAGCTAATCTTATGAGACTTATCTTGCAAGGTGGCAAAAGAATTCAAGATACGATGATGTTTGTGAACCTGTGCTGACTTACGTAATAGTACTGCTGACTTTCAAACACCTGGGAAAATAATATTTTAAAATGAAACCATTAAAATAATGTATCCTTAGGTCTCAGCACATGTGTTGACCATATTGAACTCGCTAAGGTCAGATGCTGTTTCTGAATATTCTGCAAAAGGAGAAAAATTCGGCTTATTTGGTGAAACCAGGGAGTCCAGAAGCAGAGTTGTATGCTATCTGATAAAAGTCAATCCTCTAGATTCCAATGCAGAGAAAGTTTAGCCTTGTTCACTGCTCACCAAATGAACCATGCATCAATAAATGGGAGCAATGTTACAAAATAGGGCTTCCCGGGTGGTGCTCGTGGTAAAGAATCCATCTGCCAATGCTGGAGACATAAGAGACTTGGTTCAATCCCTGGGTTGGGAAGATCTCCTGGAGAAGGAAATGGCAACCCACTCCAGTATTCTTGCCTGGAGAATCCCATGGACAGAGGAGCCTGGTGGGCTACAGACCATGGGGTCACAAAGAGTCAGACGCAATTGACCACGTTAAAAAATAATGTTATTCAGTCCTTTTCATCTTCAAGATCTAAGATCCTGGGAACTTTATGCAGTCATGATACATAAACCAAATCCCCAGCGAATGTATGTAAAAGAAACACAGAGACCCTTTCAAGTCGCCGTAGATGAGAGCTATGATTACCAGCCTTTGAAGTGTCCCCAGGCCGCAAATTTGCAAAGCTCTCCAAGCACACTGCTCTCTGCCACACTCCGGTTCAGGCAAGAATCTTGAGGAACTTCAGACACATTGCAAATACCGACGACACGTTGAGTATGCCAAACACGTAAGAGGCCGTAACTGCAAGCAGATAAATATCTTCACACTAGGTGTGGAGGCCACTCCTACTCACGCCAGGTGTGTGGACCTGCAAGACTCTCCACAGATTCCTTACGGACTGGAGCCACACCCTTTCAGGTTCCCTCTTACACATGTGAAAGGACTTATGACACAGTTCTACTGCGGCACCGTGTCCCGTCACCAGGCCTGTAACAAAACTCCTTAGGACGGACATGTCAAAGAACCGTTTGGGGTGATGTCAACTAGGTCTAACTCATCCATCGTATCACTTAAAGTTTGTGTTTCCTTGCTAATCTGGGGGACATGTGTACACCCGTTGCAGATTCATGCCAACGTATGGCAAAAACCACCACCATATCATAAAGTAATTAGCGTCCAGTTAAAATAAATAAATTAATTAAAATTTGAAAAGATAACCATTTGGATCGTCGGTCTGGTCTAAGTCAAGCCGTACTCTGGGGATACATGTGGATCCAGAAACAAGGAGCGGGGGACCGGCCTACCCGTCCACATGTTCACAGAGTGCTTGTGAAATGAATAGACACGCAGGACTCAAGCTTTCTTACTTTCCTTGAACAAGGAGACCCCTGCAGAAAAACCACCTAAGCCCCAGGAAGAAAACAATGATAATGTGTATGTGTGTGTCCCGGGCAAGCTCTACCTTCAGCGGGCACTGGGGCCTGTGAATGAGAAACTCTCAGGGTCCTTGCACCTAAGCAGGAAGGATGAGGCCCCCTGTGACCAAAGAGGACTGAAGTAACCAGCTGGAAATGATGCAGACCACAGACCTGAGTCCGTCATCGCAGGGCTGGGAGGCTTGGAGCAAGGGGTTAGAGTGCCAACGCCTTGCTTTACTGCAGGTTAAATCTGCTTGGCTGTGTGGAGCTGACTGCTTCAGCTGACATTCCTTTATCACAGTAGCTGGGACTTCCCAGGTGGCCAGATGGTAAAGAATCTGCCTGCCATTGCAGGGGACGTGGATTCAACCCCTGATAGAGCAACTAAGCCCATGTGCTACAACAAAGATCCAACACAGCCAAGCAAACTAATTAATTTTGTTAAATTCGTTTACAAATTTGCAATTAAAAAACAGAATTTTTTGTTATTTATTTTAATTGGAGACTAATTACTTTACAAAATTGTGGTGGTTTCTGACATACATTGGCATGAATCAGCCATGAGCTTATATGTGTCCCTGAGTCCAGAACCCGCTTCCCACTTCCCTCCCCACTTCATCCCTCTGGCTTGTTCCAGAGCACCAGCTTTGAGTATCCTGTTTCATGCATCGAACTTGGACTGGTCGCCTATTTCACATATGGTGAATAATGTACATGTTTCACTGCTATTCTCGCAAATCATCCCACCCTCCTCTTCTCCCACAGAGTCCAAAAGTCTGTTCTTTACATCTATGTCTCTCTTGTAGTCTTGCATATAGGGTCGTCGTTACCATCTTTCTGAATTCCATATGTATGCATTAATATATTGCATTGGTGTTTGTCTTTCTGACTTACTTCACTCTGTATATAATAGGCTCCAGTTTCATCCACCTCATTAGAACTGACTCAAATGCATTCTTTTTCATGGCTGAGTAATATTCCATTGTGTATATATAGCACAGCTTCCTCATCCACTTGTCTGCTGATGGACATCTAGATTGCTTCCATGTCCTAGCTATTGCAAACAGTTCTTCGATGAACACTGGGGTACACGTGTCTCTTTCAATTTTGGTTTCGTCAGGGTGTATCCACTCATCTGCCGATGGACATCTAGGTTGCTTCCATGTCCTAGCTATTATAAACGGCGCTGTGATAATATTGTAAAGATCCGGTGAACGTCCCCCTTGCAGCATGTCTCTGTCCCCAGGATTTCACAAAGTCACAAACGGGAAGGAATCCTCCACTCAAGGGAGCAGACGGCTCTCCTTCCACGTCTAATTTCGGACCCTGGCTCTGCAGCTCTCAGGGTCCACTGGAGATGGGAAAGCTTTCTGTCCTGGTAGAAGGGCCATCCACCGTTGGTACAGTGTGGGGTTGGGGTGGGGGCTACCCTTGGTCCTGGCCCCTCCAGAACAACTTCATCACTGGACTACAGTTTGGTCAGCTATTCCTTCACATCCATCCATTCATACAAGGACCATCTGCCAAAGACCTGCCTTGGGCAAAAACGTGACTTTGGACTTCCATTTCCAACACTGGAGTTTGTAAGTGTTAACACGGTGTGGAACAAAAGAGACCTGTCCCTCTGTTTGGGGTTCATGGTCTGTTCTTACAACCACCCCCCTTCCCCAATGCCGGCCACAGACAGACTTTGCGCAGATGGACCAGCAGGTTTTCATGGGTGTGAAGAGACGGGTCACCCACCTTACATGAGTGTGCACAGCCCAGGAAGCTTGGATGTCCCAAGTCACGCTGACGACCCACGACGTCCTTCTCCCGTCCTCCACCTTCGCAAATAGCTGTCTGCACCCTGACCACACAGCTGGAGCAAGACAATCCACGCCTTGATACCCACATATCTGCAGTCACCCCTATGTCTTTTATATCCACACCGAGAAAAGCAGATTGAGTTTTAAACTGGCGTTCCCTTGGGCAGGAGATCTGAGAGACGTGGGTTCGATCCCTGGGTTGGGAAGAGCCCCTGGAGGAGGGAAATGGCAGTCCACTCCAGTATGCTTGCCTGCAGAATCTTTTTTAAAGATTCCTTTAAAAGAAAAAAAAATCTCAATTTTTCATCACTGGACTACAGTTTGCTCAGCTATTCCTTCACATCCATCCATTCATACAAGGACCATCTGCCAAAGACCTGCCTTGGGCAAAAACGTGAGAAGGGAAGTGTGGGATGAACTGGAAGATGGGGACTGACACAGATATACTATTGATACTACGTAGAATATGGGTAACTAAGGAGAACCTGCTTTGTAGCACAGGGAACCCTCCTCAATGCTGTCTGGCGACCTAAATGGGAAGGAAGTCCAAAAAAGAGGGGATATATACATATATATATATATACACACATACATATGTATATTGGGCTTCCCTGGTATCTCAGTTGGTAAAGAATCCGTGTGCAATGCAGGAGACCCCAGTTCGATTCCTGGGTTGGGAAGATCCGCTGGAGAAGGGAAAAGCTACCCACTCCAGTATCCTGGCCTGGAGAATTCCATGGACTGTATAGTCCATGGGGTCGCAGACAGTCGGACATGACTGAGCGACTTTCACTTTCACTTATATATATGTGTATATATATAGATAGATGAGTCACTATACGCCAATCAAAATTAATAATTTTTAAAAAAGAGATGGCAGAGTACAACAAGTGTCAGAACGCAGGCCGGTCAAGCTGAGGCCTGCTTTTAAATGTACTGAGGAGTACATTTAAAAACTGTATCAACTCCATTCATGCTAATGGATGTGGGTATGTGGGGCAGAAGCTGAAATCAAAACTACGTATCTGTTATACAGCAGAAACAGAACTTTTAACTTGCAAATTTTGAGGCAGAATCCTGGCTCACAAGAGTGTGAAACCAAATTATTTGCAATCTTGGATGTAAAACCATCCAGTACAGTCTAGACCTGTTCTATTTACTTTCTTTCTTTTTTTTCCCCCTGCTGCAGAAATGTTTTTCACCCCCTCCTTCTTTTCTTGCCCTTAAAAGAAACTTAACTAGACTGGCAAGTTCATCAAAGCAATTTACTAAGAATGCACTTTGACAGACGGCATTAAGAATGTTGACTTGTGAAACAAAGGGCTGTTTTATCATGCACATAAATTACATGCTTCAAAAAAAAAAAAAGGTTCAGAATTCTTTAGTGATACTCTAGCCAGCGCAGAAAGGAGTTTTGCCTATTTTATTTTTTGTTTCAGTACTTCAAAAGCTTTGGCCGGGAACCCATGGCTTGTAAAACTCACAACAGAAAAGACTGCACCATACATGATGGTTTACTATTAGCATCAATTAAAATTAATTTAAGTCTAACCTATACAGACCTTCCTTGGTGGCTCATTGGTAAAGAATCCGCCTGCAATGCAGGAGATGTGGGTTCCATCACTGAGTCTGGAAGGTCCCCTGGAGAAGGGAATGGCAACCCACTCGCGTATTCTTGCCTGGAGAATCCCACAGACAGAGGCACTTGACAGGCTACAGTCCATGGGGTCAGAGAGTCGGGACATGATTGAGCACTCATGCACACACAAAGTTTATTAAGCATCAGCCACAAGGCAAAGACTGTCAGTTCAGTTCAGTTCAGTTGCTCAGTCAGGTCTGACCCGTTGTGACCCCATGGATTGCACCCAGTCCATCACCAGCTCCCGGAGTTTACTCAAACTCACGTCCACTGAGTCAATTATGCCATCCAACCATCTCATCCTCTGTCATCCCCTTCTCCTCCTGCCCTCAATCTTTCCCAGCATCAGGGTCTTTTCCAATGAGTCAGCTCTTCACATTCGGTGGCCAAAATATTGCAGTTTCAGCTTCAACGTCAGTCCTTCCAGTGACTATTCAGGACTGATCTCCTTTAGGATGGACTGGTTGGATCTCCTTGCAGTCCAAGGGACTCTCAAGAGTCTTCTCCAACACCACAGTTAAATGCATCAGTTCTTCGGGACTTAGCCTTTTTTAGAGTCAAAGTCTCACATCCACACACGACTACTGGAAAAATGATAGCTTTGATTAGACTAGACTTTGTTGGCAAAGTCATGTCTCTGCTTTTTAACATGCTGTCTATGTTGGCCATATTGGACACTGTTAGAGGTACAAAGATGGATGGGTCAGTGTCAGGAGACAGCTGTGGATGAAAAACCTCATCAAGTGAGTTGTCTATGGGGAACAGTGAGAGCTGCCTTGCATGACTGCAAAGAAGCAGTTCCTTATATTTGCTTGAGGGCTCATAAAGCTATGATCCCGGCTTGCTTGGGGGAGGGACATTCACGGACAGAGATTCTGTAAGCATAAACCAGCGTGAACACAGGTCACATCTCACCACTTCAGGCGTGCAAAGGTAGAAGGTTTCACTCCTGAAACACGGAAAAGAGGAAGCAGAGATAAAGCTGAAAAAGGCGGGGGTGGGGGGGTGCCGCGGTAAGGACAAAACTGGAAACATCTGCATGCTACGAAGAGGCGATAAGATAACGCTGTCATCTGACCTATGATTAAAGACGCCTAATCCGGAAATAACGCGGATGAACTTTTAGGAGGGGTAACGAAAAGAAATCACTTGGGGGACTGTCATAAAGATGGGCTGAGAGAGGACTTCCCTGGTGGTCCAGTGGTTAAGTACCCACCTGCCGAGGCAGGGAACAGGGGTTCCATCCTCATCCATCCGTGATGATCCCCCATGCCTCAGGGCAGCTAAGCCCATGTGCCCCCGAAAACCGAGGCCTGGACACCCTCGAGACGGCGCTCCTCAACAAGAGAAGTCAGCACAGCGAGAAGTCCGAGCACTGCAAATGGAGAGGACCCGGCACTCGCTCAACTAGACAAAGCCGCACGCAGCAGAGAAGACCCAGTGATGCCAAAAACAAAATTTAAAAAAAGAATTTTTTTTTAATTACTGAGAGATAGACTCTCTACTAAGAGTCTATAATAACTTTGAAACTGAAGTGAGATGCAACCATCTTCCTTTCAAAATTATGATAGATGGACCAAGGATGCCAGTTGTATATCTTGATAAAATGTGCAGTGAAGGAAGCATTTACAGATGACTTCATTTATTACTGGCTTGACCAAAGGTTAAGGTCAAAGAGTTGCTGTTTTTTTGTTTTTTGCCAAGACTTAGGAAACCTGAAAGTGATACAGACAGCAATGAATTTGAAACTTAAATGCAAGTTCAGTTCAGTCGCTCAGTCGTGTCTGACTCTTTGCGACCCCATGAACCTCAGCACGCCAGGCCTCCCTGTCCATCACCAGCTCCCAGAGTTCACCCAAACCCATGTCCATCGAGTTGGTGATGCCATCCAACCATCTCATCCTCTGTCGTGCCCTTAAGGAAACAAGTAAATACACACACACACACATAACTGACAACATCATCAAATATACCAAATACCAAAAAATAAATCTTATCATGTGAAATCTTTTACACAG
The DNA here is from genome assembly GCA_020226075.1 of Hydropotes inermis. Taxonomy (NCBI): domain Eukaryota; kingdom Metazoa; phylum Chordata; class Mammalia; order Artiodactyla; family Cervidae; genus Hydropotes; species Hydropotes inermis. The sequence continues at coordinate 128,156,679 of CM035303.1, forward strand.
GAAAAGACAGAAAATGCTGAGAGAATTTAAACATGACGGACATAGAGAAACCCCTCATGTTTGTAGATCGGGAGACTCAGTATTTTTTAAGTGTTCATTCTTCCCAGCTTGGTTTATAGGTTCAAGGCAACCCCTATCAATATTTCACCCAAGATTTTGTGGTCATTGAGAGAAAGTCAAAGGGCCTACATGCCCAGGTAATCTTGAAATAGACCAAATGTCAAGGTACAACTTATGAGATATCAAGACACACAATGAAGCTACAGAAATTAACAGAGCAGCAGAAGAGACAAAAGAAAACATTGGTGGCAAACAGTCTAGACTCTGGACAATTGATGTATGCAGGCAACTTGTTTATGAGAAAGTATCATATCAATTCACTAGAGGAAAGGAATGTCAATTAAATAGGTCATTTTGGTTCAACGAGATAGGACTATTTTTAAAACAGGAGTCTTTATCTCTACCTCAAATAAATTAATATGAAATTACAGACCATTTGTAGAACATTAATGGCACAACTTGCCGCAAAAAAAAATTAAGAATAGGTTTATGAGCTCGAGGTATGCAACAATTTCTAAACCACATAGAAATCACTCGGCACAGAAGAACAAAATCACCAAATTGCTTTCCGTTAAAATTAAGGAGTTTTGTTCCTCAGCAGACATCAGTAATAGAGGTAAAGGACAATAGTGGACCTATATCCAGAACAATGGGGCTTCCCAGATGGTGCTGGTGGTAAAGAACCCATCTGCCCATGCAGGAGACATAAGAGACGCGGGTTTGATCCCTGAGTCAGGAAGATCCCCTGGAGGACTCCAGCGTTCTTGCCTGGAAAATCCCATGGACAGAGGAGCCCGGTGGGCTACAGCCCATGGGGTCACAGAGAGTCGGACACGACTGAAGCGACTTAGCATGCAGAACACACATCTAATACATATAAAGAACTCCTACAAATTCATACATAAAAGACGGGTGAACAGAACATTTTCAAAACACTTGAGCGGACATTCCAAATGAGGATTTTCAAATGGTCAAAAACAAATAAAAGACACACACACAGAGGAAAAGTTAGTATCATTACCTACCAGGAAAAATCACAAATGAAAGCCAGAACACATACCACTGCCCAGCTACTTAGAATGAATGATGTTGTTTTAAAAAAGATGGACAACCTCAAGTATTGCACAGTTGTGAAGCTAATTCAGTATATGGCTTGTGGCAGGTCTGTTCGTAGTGTCTACCAAAAACACCCACTGGGTATCTCCCCACAGATACACAGAGAGCTCATCCCTAGAGGTAGACCTCAGACCACAGAATCTGCATGTCCAACAAAAGCACAAGAGTGTTCATCGTGGATTTTTGTGTGAGCTCCAAATTTCCTATGCATGCGTGCTCAGTCGTGTCCAACTCTGCGACCGCATGGACTGTGAACTCCAGAGTGGATCGACCCAAATGTCCACCAATACAGTGGATTAAAAAAAAAAATTTACACTTCATTTTTACAATATATTACCAATGAATAATAACCCAGGTGGCGCTAGCAGTGAAAGAACCAGCCGGCCAATGCAAGAAAACGCAGGAGATGTGGGTTCTATCCCTGGGTTGGGACGATCCCCTGGAGGAGGGCAAGGCAACCTACTCCACTTTTCTTGCCTGGAGAATCCCATGGACAGAGGAGTCGGGGTGGGGGGTGGGGGGCCTACAGTCCAGAGGGTCGCACAGAGTTGGGCACGACTGAAGCGACTTAGCACAGCCGTCATAATGAAAACAGAAGGGAAAATGCTGCATGCAACACCACGCATGAATCTCACACACTCACGGACAAAGCTGGAAGCTGCAGAGCATGCCCTGTCAGACCCCATCCATCTTCAGGTTAACGAAGGATAAAGACACCCATGATGGCAAAGGGACCCGTGATGACAATGTCTAGGTGAGAGGATGCTGCTGACTGAGGAAGGACCACTCGGGGAGCCGCCGGGTACAGGAAATATTTCTATTTTGATCAGAGTGTTGGGACTCGACAGGCTGTTTCACCTCTGTCGTGTCCGACTCTGTGTGACCCCATGGACTATAGAGCCCATGGAATTCTCCAGGCCAGAATACTGGAGTGGGTAGCCTTTCCCTTCTCCAGGGGATCTTCCCAACTGACTATAAAAGCATTTTTTAGAAAGGAGCCAAAATCCTGGTTCATTTTGCACCTTCCCCACTCCTCCGCACCACATTCTATTTGCTTACATTTTCACATATTACACATTTTCAGCAAAACAAAGGGGGGAAAATACATTTTCTTGACTTTACTGAGAAAAAAAAAAAAAAAGGAGCCCTGAGGCTATTGAAAGCATAGCAGTGATTGGAAGCATAAAAAGGCAACTCTCTTTTCTAAAAATGATTACCCTGATGATATTATAAAGTGGTATTTTAAAAGAAATGTTCCCGAACAGAATTATTCCTGTACCTGACCATTCACAACTCTCATTTCATTTCTCATATATCTTATAGTTCTTTCTGAAAAGAAAATGGTCCTTTCGTAATATACAAGAGAACATGTGCTGAATTTGCAAAGATGGGTAATTTTGACTGGAATAAATTCATAATAGCAGTCATAAGTTTCAAATAGATGGGCCGATATTCACTTTAATATACACATTTATATATCTTTTCACCAATCCCTGGCGAAATAGGACATTTAGAAAGCTTCATGGGCTGATCTCACGGCTCATATTCTAAAATGACCCAAGCTTAACTAATTTTAAGCGTGTAAGTAATGATGCCAAATACAATCACATCGTTGGAAAATTCCCTTCGGTCAGTAGTTCTTGGTTCCAAACGATTTTGAGTAAGTATATTCAGTAAGTCTCTTGGCATACAGAGACATCATCTCATATAATATTTCTTAATTTCTATTTACTTTACTTTTTATTGAGGTATGAAAGTGAAAATGCAACTTGATCAGTTGTGTCTGACTCTTTGCGACCCCATGGGCTATACAGTCCATGGAATTCTCCAGGCCAGAATACTGGAGTGGGTAGCCTTTCCCTTCTCCAGGGGGTCTTCCCCACCCAGGGATCAAACCCAGGTCTTCTGCACTGCAGGTGGATTCCATACCAACTGAGCTATCAGGGAAGCCCCACTGAAGTGTAGCTGAATTATAATATGATGTTAATGACTGCATTATAGCAGGGTAACTCAGGGGTACATATACACACATTCCGTTTCATACTCTTTTCCATTACGGTTTATCATAGGATTCTAAATATAGTTCCCTTTTGCATGCAGTAGGACTTAGCTGTGTATCCCCTCTCTATATATATCTGGTTGCGTCTGCTAATCCCGATAATCTCATAATATTTCAACAAAAGTGAGGTGATACCACAAGAAGCAGGTGGTATGGAATATTTCCCGCATACCGGCTCATCAGAAGAGGTGGCTGACGGTCAACATCTGCTAAGTTAGGGGCAGAGGCAAGAGTTGAACATACATCTGTCTGGGTCCAAAACCTGTGACCCTTTTACGTGTTTGCTCTTTAACTCAGATGACATCCGGAGGCACTGGCGTGGCAGTCGGGATGAAGGGCTGTGGAGGGAAAGCAGGATTCCTTCCCAGCTCTGGTTTCCACACCCCTGGGATCTTGGGTGGACCTACACCCAGATTCCTGGGGGAAAAAAAGCAGCCAGTCACGGCACTTGCCTGGTGGCCCCATGGTTAGGACCCCGCGATCCCAAAGCAGGGGGCCCAGGTTCGATCCTTGGTCAGGGACCTCGATCTCACATGCTTGCAGCTAAGACCGGCACAGGTAAATCAATTAAAAAAGCAAAAATTGCTTTTAAAGAACCAATGATAACAGCAGCCTCACTGAGTTACTATGAAATCAGAGGGCAGAATGGTACGGCAAGGATGCCAGCCATATTTGTGACCCCCACCACATGTGGGGGCGGGCGTAGATCTTTCTTGCTGTGCCCTCTCAAGGTTTCAGTTCCGTTCCGTCGCTCAGTCGTGTCCGACTCTTTGCGACCCCATGGACTGCAGCCCGCCAGGCCTCCCTGTCCATCACCAACTCATGATGAGTTTACCGAACTCATGTCCATTGAGTCAGTGATGCCATCCAACCATCTCATCCTCTGTCATCCCCTTCTCCTCCTGCCCTCAACCTTTCCCAGCATCAGGGTGTTTTCAAATGAGTCAGCTCTTCACATGAGGTGGCCAAAGTTTTGGAGTTTCAGCTTCAACATCAGTCCTTCCAGTGAACACCCAGGACTGATCTCCTATAGGATGGGCTGGTTGGATCTCCTTGCAGCCCAAGGGACTCTCAACAGTCTTCTCCAACACCACAGTTCAAAAGTTTTAATTCTTTGGCGCTCAGCTTTCTTCACAGTCCAACTCTCACACCCATAGATGACCACTGGAAACACCATTGCCTTGACAAGACGGACCTTTGTTGGCAAAGTAACATCTCTGCTTTTTTATATGCTGTCTAGGTTGGTCATAGCTTTTCTTTCAAGGAGCAAGCATCTTTTGATTTCATGGCTTCACTGACCATCTGCAGAGATTTTGGAGCCCCCCAAAATAAAGTCTGCCACTCTTTCCATTGTTTCTCCATCTATTCGCCATGAAGTGATGGGACCGGATGCCATGATCTTAGTTTTTGAATGTTGAGCTTTAAGCCAACTTTTTCACTCTCCTCTTTCACTTTCATCAAGAGGCTCTCTAGTTCTTCTTCACTTTCTGCCATAAGGGTGGTGTCATCTGAGTATCTGAGGTTATTGATATTTCTCCCGGCAATCTTGATTCCAGCTTGTGCTTCCTCCAGCCCAGCGTTTCTCATGATGTACTCTGCATATAAGTTAAATAAGCAGAGTGACCATATACAGCCTTGATATACTCCTTTCCCTATTTGGAACCAGTCTGTTGTTCCATGTCCACTCTGATTAGGTACCTCAGATTGTGTGCACATATCTGCCCAGACTCTCGGGGAGTCTGATCCCTGTCTGCACTCAGCCTGTCACCCTCCTGCCTGGGTGTAAACATTTCTGTGTTCTGAAATTCCTTTCAATTAACCAGTAATCCGTTACTTCACTGAGCTGAGTTCTCTCAGATTAATCAGTATGTACTAAGCTTAGTTCTCTGTGAAGGTTTGCACAGTCACTGAGGTTAGGAAGTCCTATGTCTCAAGAGCGGATCCTCACACCTACTTGTCTCAACCCTCCTTCACTGTGACTCATGCCAACCTATTTTTCAATGATGCTCTGGTCCAGGGCCAGAACTTGAAATGACAAAAGAATCAGTGTAGGCAAATCTGAGGACAACCTTTACGAGGTGGTAGAAGAGATTGTGTGCTTTTTTAACTCATTTAGAAGCCCAAAGTTATAACACAGAGACGCTGTGCAATGAAAAAAAAAAAAAAAAAAAACAGAATTTTAGGCTATTTTCTGAGCATGAGATGGATTCTGCTGACTCAAATGAACCCACAAGTAGGATTTGATCTGCTTGCCCAGAAGGAAATTTCCTGAACCTGCCAGAAGGATAAGAAATAGTGAGGAAGCAACCCTCCCACGTCAAAGTGGTCTCAAGTTGTGACAAACTGCATGGAAGAGGTGGGGAGACGTCTGTGGGGACCAACGGATGGCTTCCTCTCCAGATGATAGATTAGAGTTCTCTCTTAAGAACTTCCTTTGCTCAGGAGTGGGGCAGGGGGCCAGGAAAAAATCTCAATCAGGCTTGGGAGCCTGGAGAGAGAACCGTATCTTACCAGGGCTGTAACACTGGGAGGAGGTTACACATAAGTGCTAGCTGCTCAGTTCTGTCCGACTCTTTGAGACCCCATGGACTGTAGCCCGCCAGGCTCCTCTGTCCATGGGATTCTCCAGGCAAGAATACTGGAGTGGGTTGACAGTTCCTCCTCGAGGGGATCTTCCCCACCCAGAGATCGAACCTGGGTCTCCTGCACTGGAGACCGGGATTCTTTACCATCTGAGCCAACATGAATATATACATGAAAGTGAAAGTCACTCAGTTGTGTCTGACTCTTTGCGACCCCATGGACTATATATACAATCCATGGAATTCTCCAGGCCAGAACACTGCAGTGGGTAGACTTTCCCTTCTCCAGGAGATCTTCCCAACCCAGGTCTCCTGCACTGCAGGCAGATTCTTTACCAGCTAAGCCACCAGGGAAGCCCAAGAATACTGGAGTGGGTACCCTTACCCTTCTCCAGGGGGGTTCGTCCCAACCCAGGGATCTAAGCCAGGTCTCCTGCATGGCAGGCGGATTCTTTACCAGCTGAGCCACAAGGGAAGCCTATGAACATATATATATATATAATGGTCACATTAATAATACCTCTCTGGGTGGTTCCCTGTTCAAGACAGTCATGGTAACCGCCTCCTGGTCAAACAGCTCAAGCTGCCTTTTCAGGAGCAAAGGCTGGAGATGAAAGACTGGTCCCAGGCTGCCCCACACTCCTGCGTTAGAGTGATGTACTGAGGTGGCATGAAGCGGGCGGCTGGGTGTCCACGTGCTGGGTGTGGGTACAGGTCAGGACAGGGTGGGAAGCTGTCGGGCTAGCTGCTCTGTAAAGAGCAAAGACTAAAGGCAGAGACTCCACTCCCAGGGAAATATTATTCACGGTCATCAGATAGGTGTTAAAGTGAGAAGAGCAACTCGACCAGCCAAGGTTATCCTTTTGTGAGTTAAACAAAACTCCCTCGTGGCTCAGACATTAAAGAATCCGCCTGCAATGCAAGAGACCCAGGTTCAACCCATGGACTGGGAAGATTTCCCTGGAGAAGGGAATACCAACCCACGCTGGTATTCTTGCCTGGAGAATCCCATGGACAGAGGAGCCTGAGGGGCTACAGTCCACGGGGTCACACAGAGTCATACGTGAGTGAGTGGCTAACACTTTCCCTTCCTTTCATATGGATCAAGCTGCCTAAATTCCAAAGACTATGTCTCTAACACACATACACACACAAATGCTGACAGGCAGAATCAGTAATAGTCTTTGTGAAAGTCGCTCTGTCAGGTCCGACTCCTTGCGACCCCATGGGCTATACAGTCCATGGAGTTCTCCAGGCCAGAATCCTGGAGTGGACAGCCTTTCCCTTCTCTAGAGGATCTTCCTGACCCAGGAGTCAAACCGGGGTCACATGCATTACAGGCGGATTCTCCTGCATTATAGGGGAGCCCAAACATACAATATATATATAGGGCACAAATGATCTTTTTATCCTTTTTCAAACTTTTAATTTTGTACTGGGGTATAGCCGATTAACAATGCTGTGATGGCTTGAGGTGGTCAGTGAAGGGACTCAGCCTTATACATACATGTATCCATTCTTCCCCAAACTCCCCTCCCATCCAGGCTGCCACATGACATTGAGCAAAGTTCGCTGTGCTGGCCAGCAGGTCGTTGCTGGCTCTCCATGGTAAATACAGCAGGGTGTTCATGTCCATCCCAGACTCCCTAACTATTCCTTCCCCCATCCTTCCCCCCGGTGACCACAAGGTTATTACCTTATTACAGGTTATTACCTGTATTTAAAATGGATACTCACCTAAGACCCCTTGTATACCACAGGGAACTCTGCTCAATGTCCTATGGCAGCGGGGATTGGAGGGGAGTTTGGGGGAAGACGGATATGCATGGCTGAATGAGTCCCTTCTTTGCTCACCTGAATCTGTCACAACATTGTTAACTGGCTATACTCCAATACCAAATGCTTTTTAGGTGCTAAGAAAGAAAATAATAAAAATTTTAAAACACACACATTTTTTTTTTTTTTTGTACCATGTAGGCTTGGCAGACTGAGAAAGAGAGATTTTTAAAGCAAGAGCCTGGATCCTGCTTTCTCCCTCCCCAGATAATCTTTATTTAGGCGCTAACTTTTCAGATTATGTTTAAGTGAAGAACGGCTGAATGGAAAGATGCTCCTCCTGAGTATCTTCCAGGATAGACTCTGGACCGTGAGTTTGTGATTTTGAGAAGAACACCCAGCGTGGGTGTAGCTAGTCGGTGGGAGGTCTTCAGGCAACACGCCAGCCACCTCCATTCTCAGAGAATGGAGGTCTCTCTTGGCGCAACAGAAAAAGAGCTCATAGAAGGTGGTATTGCTCTTAAGCCAGAAAATAAAAGGGGGTGTTTTAAGGACAGCCTTCGCTCCCAGCTTCTTCAAAAGGTTTAAAAGAATAATAGAGGTCTGTTTGCCGAGCTGAAAGGGAAAAAGGGAAACCTCCCTATACTCTGATAAATGTGGAGACAGACATGTTCTAGGAAGAAGGCTCCAGAACAGGAAAAGACTCACTGGTACCCAGAAGAGTTTGGGGGGGGGGAAAAACTAAAGAAAAACAAAACTATGGTCTGGACAGACTTATTTCTCTGAAAATAAATGGAGCTGTTGCAAAGGGACCAGGCCATGATGAGGTCATGCGTCTTTCTGCCCTGGGAACGTCTTCTCGGGTGCCAGTCTCAAGACGGAGGAGGGCCTGGCTGGGGTCTTCTGACTCCATCCAAGTCCCGGGCAACCTGAACGAACACATCGTCATGCGCTTCTGCTGACGCCGAGACAGCTGCCTGGCCCGTGCAAGGCATGGGGATCACAAAGCCACGGACACTCATGGCTGCACACGCTGCAAGGATCTCATGATTTTAAATGCAATCGGACGCTGTCCCTGTGGCCAGCAGGCAAGGTGAGAGCTATGAGCCAACAGTGTGCTGGACGAGAGCGGAAGCGTGGAGGCAGTGACGTCCAGCAAGAGAAGAAACAGAGACGGAAACACGCTCCATCTCCTGATGGCACTTGCTACGTGACCACACACCTGTTAAACCCGGAAGCAGCTGTGTCTCGCTGTACAGTGACCTGACCTCAACAGAACGGATACTAACATGCGAAACTGATTTGAAAGACTTAACACAATTTAGAAAGATGTTAATGATAACCCTATATGCAGAACAGAAAAAAAAAAGACACAGATTTATAGAACAGTCTTTTAGACTCTGTGGGAGAAGGCGAGGGTGGGATGTTTCAAGAGAACAGCATCGAAACACGTACAGTATCTAGGGTGAAACAGATCACCAGCCCAGGTTGGATGCATGAGACAAGCGCTCAGACCTGGTGCACTGGGAAGACCGAGAGGGAGCGGGTGGACAGGGAGGTGGGAGGGGGGATCGGGATGGGGAATACATGTAAACCCATGGCTGTTTCATTTCAATGTATGACAAAATCCACTACAAATAAAAAAAAAAACCTTAACACAAGAAAGCCACTTAGGGATAAAAACATGTGTAACAAAATTCTATCAAGCAGATAATAGAAAGGGCAAAAGTTCAATATAGTGGCTGCTGCTAGGAAGAGAGAAGATATGATAAAATAGGAATAAAGAGATTGACTTGGCTTCATAGGCATTTGGAAGGGCCCACGGGGTTTATTTCATTCTAATATTTCATTCTTTATAAATATATGTATATATGACAATATGCTGTCTGGATAAATAAAACGCTGCATAATAAATCCTGCTTATGAAAACAAACTCTTTGTGTTTTGGTTAGAATGTTGTAAGTGGTCACATTCCAAGTACTTTCTTTGACCCCATCCACTTCTGTATTGTGGGAATCACTGTGGTGGGCAGGAATGTGAGGGTCTCATTTGATAGGACGAGCTTGTCCACAAAACCAGCTGGAAGACTGTGAAGACAAAGTAAGTTTTCAGTGTGAGTCAATAGGGAGTTTTAAATTAAAGAGGGTCATGCAATCTGATTTACGCTTTTATAGACAACTAGGGACATGGAAGAAAGCTGAGCACTGAAGAATTGATGCCTTTGAACTGCAGGGTTGGAGAAGACTCTTGAGAGTCCCTTGGACTGCAAGGAGATCCAACCAGTCCTCCCTGAAGGACATCAGTCCTGAATATTCATTGGAAGGACTGATGCTGAAACTGAAGCTCTAATACTTTGGCCACTTGATGCGAAGAACTGACTCATTAGAAAAGACCCAACGATTGAAGGCAGGAGGAGACGAGGATAACAGAAGATGACATGGTTGGATGGCATCACCAACTCAACGGACAGGAATCTGAGCAAGCTCCAGGAGTTGGTGATAGACAGGGAAGCCTGGTGTGCTGCAGTCCATGGGGTCGAAAAGAGTTGAACTACCAGGTTAATCATCTTATACTTTGACATAAAATAATTTTTTTTTAAAGGACAAGGCTTTGGAAGATGCTCTAGAGTTCTTGCCGACAGAATCTGCTGATGAGAGGATATAATTTCAGATTGCCTCTTACACACTGCACCCCTACTAAGCTTCTACACAACGCTTTTGCTAGAACCTACTCGGCCAGCCTGCTGGGTCATTCTCTGAATTCACAGTAGGCATTTTTGTCTTATAACTGGTATGAGACTGAGAGGCCAGGCTTGACAGCTAAAAGGCAGAAATAATCACCAACGGCCAGCTGCTAATTTCTTTTGGACATTAATCTTCTGTGGGCCCCAGATCAGGAGCAGGCAACCCAGGACATTGTGGGAAATTCACACAGGGAATTATACCACCCACTCTTACATTCTCTTCTGAAGGCGTGTGAGTGATGAGAGAGTCCCCTCACTCCAAAATAATTCATTCAGAACTTTTACCTACAGAGACCTCACTGCCTGGCTCGACAGAAGAAGAATAATATTGAAATCTGAACTTTGCATGTTGTAGATGTTTGTCTAGTTATAAAAATACACCTTTTAAACTTTCACTGGTTAACAAAGCCTTTTGAAAGGGTGGAATGATTACTAGAAAAGAAAAATGAGCAAGCCCACAGCATGCCGTAACACTCAGTTTTCCCACATTGACTAATCCCACAGGTCACCTCCATCTGTAAGTTTGAGAAGCCTGCACTTTTTGAACACCATACGAGGTTGTCATTCACTGAGGTCCACCCTCCAACCGTCTCTTCCAGATGTTCAAGTGCGTCCCTCATTGGAACATTCCATTTCCCCTGATACAGTCCGTTTTCTCCATCTTGGCTTAGTGATCAATGTTTCAGGAATCCAGATGGAACTTTTTTTTAAGGAAATTACTCCTTTTAATTCTGTTAGTGAGGACCTTCCTGTTTTGTTTTGTTACAAGAGCATTTCAGTTTTAAACCAAGGCACGGAGCCCAGAAAACAAAGTCAGAACACGAACGTCTATGCCTAAGCCAAGGTCAAAATTATTGCAGACTTGATCCTCACGCCGTTAAGGGAAGAAAAGGCAGGTGTGTAACTTGAAATGAATTCAACTTCCCGTTCCCTTAGCGGTTGCATTTTGCTGTCAGGGTTACTACTTACAGAGTTACGACGAATTTGAACGCAGGGGATTCAATAAAAAACTCTCTAAGTGAACAGAGAAGAACTTCTACTGACTGCGGCTTGGTGAAGACAACAGAAAAACAACCCCATTTGAATTTCGTCCTCACCAATCACTGACGCTGAACCAAAGTATGCGGGGGGAGTGTACCAGTCAACCAGAGCAGAAAATTACAAGCCAACCAAGCCCCAAAGCCCACCAGGGAATGACAAATGAGCAATTTTCTAACTTCCATTGGCCTTTCAGATGTTGATGGTTAACTGAAACACCACACGGTAACGAAAGACATTCCTCAAAATACAAGTATTCTCTGGAGTCTCAGCAGGGGCTGGGAGGAAACCAAGGGTTTGTCTCACCCTTGTCTCACGTCCTCAGCAAGCCAGGCTGCCGGAGGCCTGACTCTGAACATCTTTAAAGATCTCTGAGCTTTCTCTCAGAACGTCTGCTCCTTGTAGAAAGGATGGTCCCAATGCCTTGCAAAGGAATAGTCTTATCGCACTGCGAAATCAGCTGTTTACAGACTGAGGCCTAGTTTGACTTAGAGTGAATTGTACAACCCATAAGATACAGGGGTTCCCCTGGTGGCTCAGATGGTAAAGAATCTGCCTTCAATGCAAGAGATGTACGTTGGATCCCTGGTTCGGGAAGATCCCCTGGAGGAGGGCATGGCAACCCACTCCAGTATTCTTGCCTGGAGAATCCCATGGACGGAGGAGCCTGGAGGGCTACAGTCCACGGTGTCGCAAAGACTTGGGCATGACCGAGGGACTAACCCTTTCACACTTTTAAGAATACAGCTCTATGATCTTCACCTGTCCGTACACCTGCACAAACATGACACAGGTTATAATACAGAACGGTCTCTTCATCTTGACAAATTTCCCTCTCCTGATACACCTAGTGTATCCAAGATAACCTCAAGTCTCAGCTTCATCATCACGGGTTCGTTTAGACTTGTTTTAAATGCTGCACAAATATTTGCAAAGCAGAGTAACCCATGTATAGCCAGACATCTAAAAATATTCCTGCATGTAAAAATCTGGATTTATATTAGCCCACACACGAATGTATGTGCATGCCTCCCACCTAATCCATGACCACATGGACCCATGTACCCCCTGACTGGCACTTGGCAACCATCCCCGCAGACACTGAGAAATCCGGCCCCTACCACCCACTTACCCTTTTGTTATTTAGTTGCTACACCATGTCTGACTCTCTGAGACCCCACGGACTGTAGCCCACCAGGCTCCTCTGTCTGTGGGATTCTCCAGGCAATAATACTGGAGTGGGTTGCCATTTCCTCCTCTGGAGCAGTATCTTCCCGACCCAGGGATCGAACCCTCATCTCCAACGTCTCCGGCATTGGCAGGTGGATTCTTTACCACTGAACCAGCAGGGGAGCCCCATTACCTCTATAGTTACTGCTGAGGTCCAGTATGCACATACTGCCTGATCACAGCAACGGACCTTGCACCACTCACAGTGTGGGCTAGACCCTGATCGACCTGCGCCCACGCCGCTGCTTCCGCCTTTATTCACAGAGTCTCTGCTCATTCCCGAGGCTACTGAGCTAAGCCATTTCCCCCTGCAACCTGCCTCACCCAGTTATTTCATGCACAGTGTTTGCAACTCAGACTATTTCACCACACTCTGCACCCTATCCCCAATCTTCTAACTTAGGTGACTCCAAAAAGGACTGCTCATGGTAAAGTTTGTTATCTGTGCTATAAAGTTCGAGAGATTTTGCAAACACTTTGTGCCATGTATCATACGAAGCTCTTTCACCCCACATAAAGGGCTTGAAAGTGAAAGTCGCTCAGTCGTGTCCAACTCTTTGCGTCCCCTTTTGGAATTCTCTAAACCAGAATACTGGAGTGGGTAGCCGTTCCCTTCTCCAGGGGATCTTCCCAACCCAGGGATCAAACCCAGGCCTCCCACACTGCAGGCGGATTCTTTACCAGCTGAGCCACCAGGGAAGCCCAAGAATATTGGAGTGGGTAGCCTATCCCTTCTCCAGGGATCTTCCTGTCCCAGGAATCGGATCGGGGTCTCCTGCATTGCAGGCAGATTCTTTACCAGCTGAGCCATCACGGAAGCCCCGTAAAAGGCTTGGACATCACCTAACTAATCAGTCTGCATCCCCCAGCCCAACCTTTAGAGCACAAATGCTCAACCACCTCTAACCATCCGTTCTCCAGAATGCCACACAAATGGAATCACACAGAGAATGGATCCTCTGAAGACTGGCTCCTGCACTCAGCAATATGCATTTAAGATTCCTCCACGTAATTTGTGATCTGCTCACTTACTCTATTTTCATGTTACTGAATCATATTCCAACCAGTCCATCCTAAAGGAAATCAGTCCTGAATATTCATTGGAAGGACTATGCTGAAGCTGAAACTCCAATCCTTTGGCCACCTGATGCAAAGAACTGACTCATCTGGAAAAGACCCTGATGCTTGGAAAGATTGAAGGCAGGAGGAGAAGGGGACGACAGAGGATGAGATGGTTGGATGGCATCACTGACTCAATGGACATGAGTCTGAGTAAACTCCAGGAGTTGGTGATGGACAGGGAGGCCTGGCATGCTGCAGTCCATGGGGTCACAAAAAGTCGGACACGACTGAGCGACTGAACTGAACTGAAATGAATTACAGTCCATGGCACAAGTTTCCTCTACAGCTTCCTCACTGTCCACCTACGAAATGACATCTTGATCATTTCCAGCTGTGGGTGAATTGAAAGTAAAGCGGATACACACATTTGTGTGCAAGTCTGTGTGTGTGGACAGAGTTTTCAGGTCAGTGGGGCACATATTCAGGAGCTTGACTGCTGGACTGTACTGGTGGCCAATGTTTAGCTTTCTCAGAAACTGCCCAATGACCCACCTCCCAGAATACTGGGAATAAAAGCAAAAATAAACAAATGGGACCTAATGAAACTTAAGAGCTTTTGCACAACAAAGGAAACTATAAGGAAGGTGAAAAGACAACCCTCAGATTGGGAGAAAATAACAGCAAATGAAGCAACACACAAAGGATTAATCTCAAAAATATACAAGCAATGCCTGCAGCTCAATTCCAGAAAAATAAATGACCCAATCAAAAAATGGGCCAAAGAACTAAACAGACACTTCTCCAAAGAAGACATACAGATGGCTACAAACACATGAAAAGATGCTCAACATCACTCATTGTCAGAGAAATGCAAATCAAAACCACAATGAGGTACCATTACACGCCAGTCAGGATGGCTGCTATCCAAAAGTCTACAAGCAATACATGCTGGAGAGGGTGTGGAGAAAAGGGAACCGTCTCACACTATTGGTGGGAATGCAAGCTAGTACAGCCGCTATGGAAAACAGTGTGGAGATTTCTTAAAAAATTGGAAATAGAACTGCCACATGACCCAGCAATCCCACTTCTGGGCATACACACCAAGGAAACCAGATCTGAAAGAGACACGTGCACCCCAATGTTCATCGCAGCACTGTTTATCATAGCCAGGACATGGAAGCAACCTAGATGCCCATCAGCAGACGAATGGATAAGGAAGCTGTGGTACACATACACCATGGAATATTACTCAGCCATTAAAAAGAATTCATTTGAATCGGTTCTAATGAGATGGATGAAACTGGAGCTCATTATACAGAGTGAAGTAAGCCAGAAAGATTAAGACCATTACAGTATACTAACACACATATATGGAATTCAGAAAGATGGTAACGATACAGAAAAAGAGACACAGATGTACAGAACAGACTTTTGGACTCTGTGGGAGAAGGCGAAGGTGGGATGTTTCAAGAGAACAACATCAAAACATGTATATTATCTAAGGTGAAACAGATCACCAGCCCAGGTTGGATGCATGAGACAAGCGCTCGGACCTGATGCACTGGGAAGACCCAGAGGGAGCGGGTGGAGAGGGAGGTGGGAGGGGGGATCGGGATGGGGAACACATGTAAACCCATGGCTGATTCATTTCAATGCATGACAAAACCCACTGCAATATTGTGAAGTAATTAGCCTCCAACTGATAAAAATAAATGAAAAAAAGAAAAAAAAGAAACTGCCCAAGTGTGTTTTAAAGTGCTTTTTGCAGCTCCTCCCTGTCAATGAATGAAATTTCCTCTTTCTCCACATACTCTCCTGCGACTGGTGGTGATGTTTTTTTGGAGGGGGGGCAGGGTTTGTTCTGTTTTGTTTTCAGTATTCTCATGGTATGGAAATAACTCATAATTTTAATTTTTAGTTCCCTCTTTACAAATACACTTAATATCCATTTAAATGCTTATATGGCACCTATATATTATTTTTTGATAAGCCTGTTCAGTTTTGTTTTTTTCTTTTCTTTCTAATTTTTACCTTAGTTGTTTGTGCTGTTGTTGACTTTTAAGAGTTCTTCATATATTTGGACACAATTCCTTCATATGTGTTTTGCAAATATCTCCTTCTGGTCTGTGTCACATATTTTCAATTCTTCTAATAGTGCAGTTCCTTAAGGAACTCTTATTTTCTTTCTTTGATGGGTCAATGCTTTTTGGGGTGTATGTAGAAACTCATTGCCAAGCCAGAGGTTACCTCGATTTTTATCCTATGTGATTTTCTAGCACAGTTACTGTTTTTCATTTTACATTTCGGTCCAAGGCTCCATTGTGAGATGGTTTTGGAAGGCATTGCTTTTGTCAAAGGCTGAGAGACTAAGTTCCCCTTTGTTTTACATGCTTAGTCCCCCATTCGTGTTCGACTCTTTCCGACCCCACGGACTGTAGCCCACCAGGCTCCGCTGTCCATGGAATTCTCCAGACAAGAATACTGGAGTGGGTTGCCATGTCCTCCTCCAGGGGATCTTCCCAGTCCAGGGATCAAACCCAGGTCTTCCACGTTGCAGGTGGATTCTTTACTGTATGAGCCACAGAGGATGAGATGGTCGGATGGCATCACCACCTAAATGGACATAAGTCTGAGTCGACTCTGGGAGTTGGTGATGGACAGGGAGGCCTGCAGTCCATGGGGTCACAGAGTTGGACACGACTGAGCGACTGAACTGAACTGAACAGACACACAACTTTACAACCAGACTGAAAAACATGGCAATGTAGACTTTAGAAGGGTAAATTATTTCTCCTGTTTCCCCAGCCATAAAAAAAGAATGAAATAATCCAATTTGCAGCAATATGGAAGGACCCAGGGATTGTCATACGGAGCAAAATCACTCAGACAAAGACAGACATCATATGATGTCACATGTACGTGGAATCTTTAAAAAGGGTACAAAAGAACTCATTAACTAAACAGAAATAGAGTCACAGACACGAGACAAACTTAGGATTATCAGGGATAAAGGGCAGAGGGCTAAACTGGGACAGTGGGATTGATAGTGAAAGCGAAAGTCGCTCAGTTGTGTCCGACCTTCTGTGACCCCATGGACTGCAGCCCACCAGGCTCCTCTGTCCATTGGACTCTCCAGGCAAGAACACTGGAGTGGGCTGCCATGCCCTCCTCCGGCAGATCTTCCCAACCGAGGGATCAGATCCAGCTCTCCTGCTTTGCAGGTGGAATCTTTACCAGCTGAGCCACCAGGGAAGCCCTATATACACACTGTTATCTATAAAACAGATAACCAATAAAGACCTACTGCCTAGCACAGAGAACTCAAAATACTTTGCAATGACTGATACAGGAAAATAATCTCTAAAAGATGGGATGTATGTGTGCATATAAATGATCATTTTGCTGTACACTTGAAAATTAACGCAACATTGTAAATCAACTCTACCGGGAGAAATATCAATAACCTCATCTATGCAGAGAACACCACCCTAATGGGAGAAAGTGAAGAGGAACTAAAGAGACTCTTGATGAAGGTAAAAGCTGCTGCTGCTGCTAAGTCGCTTCAGTCATGTCCGACTCTGTGCGACCCCATAGACGGCAGCCCACTGGGCTCCCCCGTCCCTGGGATTCTCCAGGCAAGAACAGTGGAGTGGGTTGCCATTTCCTTCTCCAATGCATGAAAGTGAAAAGTGAAAGTGAAGTCATTCAGTCACGTCCAACTCTTAGCAACCCCATGGACTGCGGCCTACCAGGCGCCCTCTCCACGGCTGCTCCACCGCAGCAATCCCAGTCACTCTCACACGGGCAGACCTGACCCTGTGTGCCTTTGGAGTGGGGTGCCATTGCCCTCTCCAGATGAAGGTGAGAGAGGAGAGTGAGAATGCTGGCTTTAAACTCTACACTCAAAAAACGAAGATCATGGCATCTGGGCCCATCAGTTCATGGGAAACAGATGGGGAAAAGTGGAAACAGTGACAGACTTTATTTTTGGAGGCTCTAAAATCACTGAAAATGGTGACTGCAGCCATGAAACTAAAAGGTGCTTGCTCCTTGGAAGAAAAGTTATCACAAACCTATACAGCGTATTAAAACCTGAGACGTCACTTTACAGACAAATGTCCGAATAGTCAAAGCTATGGTTTTTCCAGTTGTCAGGTACAGATGTGAGAGTTGGACCATGCAGAAGGCTGAGTGCCAAAGACTTTATGCTTTCAAACTCTGGTGTCGAAGAAGACTCTTGAGAGTCCCTTGGACTGCAAGGATATCCAACCAGTCCATCCTAAAGGAGATCAACTCTGAATATTCCGTGCAAGGACTGATGCTGAAGCTGAAACTCCAATACTTTGGCCACCTGATGAGAAGAGCTGACTCATCGGAAAAGACCCTGATGCTGGGAAAGATTGAGGGCAGGAGGAGAAGGGGACGACAGAGGATGAGATGGTTGGATGGCATCACCGACTCAATGGACATGAGTTAGAGCAAGCTCCGGGTGTTGGTGATGGACAGGGAAGCCTGGCATGCTGCAGTCCTTGGGGTTGCAGGGAGTCAGACACGACTGAGCAGCTGAACAACAATAATTTTTCAGATCCTTTTGCCATTTAGGTTATTACAGAATATTGAGCAGAGTTCCTAGTGTTGTACAGTAGGTCCTGTCCACTAGCTTTTCCATTATAAGTTTCCCATGATATCTCAAGGTCACATCAGAAAAGTCAGAGTTCTAAATGGTTGATGATTTCATAGAAGCATCCTGAAACTGCCGTTCCAGCGCTCATCTGCATCAGTAAAATCGTACTATCGCCCTCTCCACAGCTGTTCCACCGCAGCGATCCCAGTCACTCTCACACAGGCAGACCTGACCCTGTGTGCCTTTGGCCACTCTCTTCTCATCTGGTCTTTCTGGTTCAGTTGCCAGGAGGACGAAGAGAAATGAAGAGGCCTACAAGCGCAGCACATCTGCATAAACTTCAAGTTTTCAGTTGGGTCCAGATTTCATGCATTATGTGGAGAAGGCAACGGCAACCCACTCCAGTGTTCTTGCCTGGAGAATCCCAGGGACGGGGGAGCCTGGTGGGCTGCCGTCTATGGGGCTGCACAGAGCTGGACACGACCGAAGCGACTTAGCAGCAGCAGCAGCAGGCATGCATCATGCAAAACAGATGGCTAGGTTCTGTTTTGCATGCTCCAACCCAGAGGTTCTTTGAGTGCCTTCTCTACTTTCATCTTCGGTTCCTCTGAGTCTGATGATTTTTGAGCAGGCCTCAGCGAACAGCATGAGTCCTAGCATGGGTTTCAATATCTCAGGCTTTGGGAAAGTCTCGACAGAACTCACATATATATATAACAGGTCAAGTCCAAGTTCTTCCAGTTTCAGTAAAGTTGGGACAAGTTCTCTTCCAGGGCTTTTCTGTCCAACAAAGGACTTCATGCTTGCTCAAGAGTCACAGATGATGCTGGAACTAGTACTGGCAGATGCTTCGAGTTTGGGGTAAAAGACAAGTGAGGGGTCATAGATTCTGGGCCGTTTGTTGGCATGAGCAGAGGTGGCGTGTAGAAAGATAAGAAACAGGGGGTAAGGGTGGTGTTTGCATTTGGGGGCTCAAAACAATCACTTTCACAAGATGAAGTTCAAGAGACAACTTCTCTTTATTGACTGATCTTTCATTTTCTAAGACTGGTTTTGCCAGAGAAACAGCAGGAACCAAGCACTGGGTGGCGAATCCCGGTGATGAGTGAAGTCACACCACATGGGCTCTATTCCAGGACAGGTTTGCAACGGGAACAGCAATGCCTGAAAAACAGGTGTCATCTAACACCCGATATCGAGATCCCCTGTAGGAGGGCATGGCAACCCACTCCAGTATCCTTGCCTGGAGAATCCCATGGACAGAAAAGTTGGTGGGCCACAGTCTTTAGGGTGAGAAAGAGTTGTACATGACTGAAGCAATTTAACACATAGCACAACACTTTAAAAAGGGTGATAGTAAATGTTAATATAATTAAATTTGGGGCTTCCCTGGTGGCTCAGATGGTAAAGAATCTGCCTGCAAAGCAGGAGACCCAAGTTCAATGCCTGGGTGGGGAAGATCCCCTGGAGAAGGGAAAGGCAGCCAACTCCAGTATTCTTGCCTGGAGAATCCCATGGACAGAGGAGCCTGGCGGGCTACAGTCCATGGAGGATGCAAAGAGCCGGATACAACTGTTCAAACTAACAGTTTCAGCTCTCATAATTAAATCTGCTGACAAAGCTCTGGGCCAAAAGCCTGCTTTGAAGATGACAGTAAACAGCTTTGTGAAAGATGCCACAACCCTCATAATGCTCTGTCCGTTACACGCAGTGTCACTGATTGGACGTGGATGCAAACACATGCTGGACTCACAGCGGCGCAGTCCAATCTCTGCCTTTCTCACTTCCTGAAATACGAGTCGTAACCCAAAGTGAGGAAATGACATGGTGTGTGGATTTGGACTACGCTGGGGACGCCAGGGGGATATGGTGCAGTGGAGATGTTTCATGGACAGTTTCAGGACTGTCCTAGAGAGCCTCTGACTCGGGGAACTCCCCCACCCAAAACACAAGAATCTAACACTTGCCACCAGATATTGTCTCATTTGCGCCATCCCATTCATCTGACCAGACTGAAAGAGACTCTATCCTACTCTGATCTGCCCCATTCTCAAGCTGAAGCTCAGCGTGGTCAACAGAGAAACAGTCAGAGCCTTTCACGAACATGTGAAGAACTTGACATCGTGAAGGTGGAAGAAAAGTTGTTTCCAATGATGTTAATTAAAAAAGAGAGGTTGATTTACGAGAGAGTGTATACACATACATATACACACATGCATATATATTCAAAGAGTACACTGCACATCTGGCAAAATTTTTTTTTTTTAAATTATTCCTCCATTATGTCAGCTGGGAAATAACCATCGTAGGAAATGTCAGTGTCTGCCTTGCCAGAGCCCTCCTGTGTCCTCAGGAGAGATTTCTCTGCCGGGAAGCCAACAGATGTGAAGAAAGATGACTTGACAAGGTTTGACTTGATGGCCGTGAACTCACAAGTTAGGATCCTGTCATCTAAAGAGCAATGTGATTTATTTCCATATTATGGCACGAGTGTCCTTCATTTTCAGCAGGCTAACTTCTCTTAGACTCTTGACCGAGACCTTCACAGGAAAACGATGCCAGAACCTATTTGCTAAATTGCCCTGTTGACATATTTTTGTACTCATAGGACACAAACTATCTGCTTGGTGGCGAAAACAAAGTACCCGGGTACATGAAGCTGAGCGGCTTTCCGCTGCTCAGAAGCATACTGTTACCGTCGAACAATCGGGTGTCGTGTGGGGTCTGTGAGTCTTCCACCCTAAAAGATAATAAAATTCAGCAGGAGCAAGGTGCAGTTATTCACCTAATAGGCAAATAAAGCAGACGCTTAGAATTTAGTGTCCTGGTAACACTCTCCTTGGTTCTGTATTTAATGCTTCCTGCCAGCTCTCTTTGATGTATGTAGACCTTCCACTGTCTTCAACAAATGACATTTCCTCTCGTGTAATTTTTTACGACGAGTAAGTGGTAGGAATGTAATTTGCCACAGTAAGAATGGAAAACATAGGTTACACTACAGAACTGACATTGACGGAGCGTCCTACCAGATGGGGAGGCAGACAGCAACTAGCTGAAGAGCTAACAGCTAAGACACAGGAGTGAACACAGCTATGAAGCCAAAGAGATGCAGGTATTCACCACCTTTCCTGGAGGTGGTCAGTGTGTGCATGTTTCGAAGGACACCAGGTCTGCTGAAAAACCACAGCTTCGAACATTACAGCTGTGTCTACGGGACCGTGAAAGCTTTTCCAGTGGCTATGCTCTACGCCGTGCCAAAAGTGAGCCCGGCTTCAAAGGTACCTAAGAACTACGCCATGTGTCTGAAGTTCAAAAAAACAATGGGGTATATTCATTTCTACAAAGTCGTCATTCAAGGGAAAAGGTTACTTTTTTTTCATCCTGTTGCCATCCAGGAACTTCGAAATGTTCAAATGCATAGCAAAAAAAAAAAAAATCTGATGGCAACTTTATACATATGAGTTAGGACTTTGACGCTACATTTAGGCAAGTTCTGGCGAATGAAGTATTTCTGTTGAAGACTGTTTCAAACAAAGGAATGAAGATATTCAGGAGCTATAGATTTGGAGGTGAAAACTATAGTTCTTGCTCCCGATGAAACATTACCTTCCTATGTGTCTCTTGCATCTTTCTCAGTGTAATAAACAGGAAGGATACAAAATGAAACATCTACATTAGGAGGCACCCTGCTCTAATATTTATAAAACAGAAGCAAAAGGTACAGGCAGATTAAATTTTGTTAATAATGTAAGAATAAGGTTTGCCAAATATAATTTTAAGGGGGAGGGGGCGGTATAAAAGCTGATTGCAGGAGGAGAAGGGGGCGAAAGAGGATGAGATGGTTGGATGGCATCACCGACTCGATCGACGTGAGTTTGAGCAAGCTCCGGGAGAGACCAAAGGACAGGGAATCCTGGCGGGCTGCAGTCCCTGGGATCGCAAAGAGTCAGACATGACTTAGAGACTAAACAACAAGAAAGCTGACTGCCCTTTGATATCTACATGCAGTCGCCGATGTTTAAAATGTAAAGTAGGGACCTGATTCACTGACGAATGATCTAGAAACCTGTGTCCCCACGGCCTGGAATCAGGTTTTCCTCTGATACAGAACACGGAAACATGAAAAAAAAGTCATACTTCCTTTCGTATGACACAAGGCCGACCAAGCATGTTCCATGAGGGAAAGGATGGTGAGAGTGTGAATATCTTGAAGTCTGCCTACTAGAGTTTATGATGGTATTTGACAGGCCATCCATCTCAACCTAAAAGGTCTCATTCATTTCAGAAGTGTCCAAATTTACACTCTCCCCTGGGACGGAAATAAGTAAAACTTCTGGATAAAATAAGACATGGCTTTAAGGCTTGTGGGAAAAAAAAAAAATATATATATATATGCTTTAGGCCCCACCGAGAGTTCAAACTATTTTTGAAATGTGCTCGGTTTGGCCAATTCTCAGATACATTGTGCCAAAATCAAAGTTCCCTTCACTCTGAACTCCAGAGAATTTTCAGGAAATTTGAATCCTGTGGCTATTGTTCATTGCTTTGCTGAACACATCCAGTACTTCCTTTTATAAGCTACTTGATGCCTCCAAATTGTTCACGTCAGATTTGTTACAGGCAGATGGCCACAGGCACCAGGAATCTACCAAATTAGGTACCCAACATTTGGGGTTTGGTTTATATTTTCTACCTGCTTGGAAATTTTAATGTTGGCCCCACACTTTTTTTTTCTTTACTCGGCCTGCTTATCTTCAAAACCCTTTCTATGTACTTAGATGTCTATTCTTATTATCTATAAGTTAAGTTGAAAAACACAAGTAAAAGGAAAACATAAGCAGAATACCAAAGTCAATCCAGAAATGTAAATTCCAGCAAAAACACAATGCGAGGAATAAAGACAAAAACTTCATCCGGCATCTTTTAGATGGAATGCTAAAAGATGCTGAAGCATCTCTGTGGATGAGCCATTTTCTTGATTTAAGGACCTAGATGGTGGACAAAGCATCCAATACGTATTTGCATCTATATAATGAGGAATCTTCACTTAAAATCAGGAAGTCCTAACACCACTGAACCCTCTGCAGACCTCTGTAATTTTTAGCAGCTTATAAATGATTTGCTTCTTGCCTTAACTGTGAGGAGGCGAGGATTCGCACTGTGACCCACAGAGAAGGAACTCAGATCAGAGGAACATGCCCCTGTCCCTGGAGAAGGAATTGCAGGGCCAGAGTCCTGAGGGTCACTCTCCCCACTGCCCTTAGCAGAGGAACCTGGAACCAGACCTGCATCCAAACCAGGAAACCGCGGCTGTGGACCTGCGAACATGAAGCAGCGTCTTCGCGTCACACTACTGTCTACGCGTCACATCACTGTCTACACATCTGTGATAACAGCAATAGCGCTCACTCGTGAGCACTTGCCACAGGCCATGGACTGCTCCCCCGAGCTTTCATTTCATGGGTTCCGTTTTCACAGCAATCCCGCCTGAAGGTATAGGCTATCCCCCTTTTGCAAATGAGAATACAGGCACAGAGAGCTTCAGACACTTGTCTGAGGTTACACAGCCAATAAGAGATGAGGACGGCTTCTACCAAAGTTTGTGCTTGGAAGTGCTATGCTAGCCTTCTGCAGGAGAGTGTCTCTTGAGGTCTGAAACAGGTTAAGAAATTGCGAGAGTTAAGGGAACTAATACAATTCAGGAGTTAACAGTCTGCCTTGCAATGCATGGGACAGTGGTTCGAAGCCTGGTCTGGGAAGATCCCTTCGGCTGTAGAGCAACCAAGCCCATGCACCACAAATACTTAAACTTGTGCTCCAGGGCCCGTAAGCCACAACGACAAAAGCCCGTGAACACCTACAGCCCGTGTTCCACAACAGGCAACGGGAAGCCTACACACCAAACACCACCAGAGAGAGCCAGCGAAGCAAGGAAGATCCAGCACAGCCAAAAAAAAAAAAAAATACAAAACTAATTTTAAATAGAGAATTGACTTATGGACCTGGGGAGAGAGGGGCAGGGGGTGAGATGTATGAAGAGAGTAACACGGAAACTTATGTTATCATACATAAAGTAAGATAGCCAATGCGAATTTGCTATATGGCTCAGCAAACACAAACAGGCTCTGTGTCAACCTACAGGGAGGGGATGGGCAGGGAGATGGGAGCAAGGTCCAAACGGGAGGGGACGTATGCATACATGTGGCTGACTCATGGTGAGGTTTGACAGAAAACAGCGAAATTCTGTAAAGCCATTATCCTTCAATAAAAAAAAAAGTATTAAAAGAGAAAGTAACTATGCGGACATTTTCTTACCTCCTTCAAAGAAAAGCAATCAAGTGTGAATGTTCTGATGTAATTACGTCGACACGCACACCCCCATGTACACCTGCATTGACTCGACGTCACACATACCAGAATCCTGTGAAAATGCAAGAGACAACGTCTAGCATCCCATTATCCTAGGTGACATACACTGAGAATGGTGGTCTTTTCTTAGGGAAGGGATCAAAGTTGCAAAGCTGACAAGTAGAGAAGCTCTTTCAGGGAAGAAAACAAAGCAAAGATTAGACAGGGTGCCGAACTTCAGTCAACACAAGATGAGGAAACAGCATCTTCCAGTAAACATCCCTCAGGAGGAAGACACCAGGATCCCATTCCCCTTCCCAGCACGCATTTGTCTCTTCTTTGCCCTGGTAGAGAGAAGCTGAACAGGTGTCTTGCAATCATCAATAATTAAGCCTATTTACTTCTAAAGATACAGTGGGACTCATCACCAAATTGCCTGATGCAAATTTAAAAATAAAACAACACTCTTCTTCCTTCGGGACCAACTAACTGTACACATCATGCAGGGAAAAAACTTGACGTTCTGAACAAAAGTGTTTTTTTCTTCCCCCCCTAGAGTCAGCATTTTGCCACTCCTTTTCCCCCTTTTTACCAGGCAGAGGACTTCAATTCCATCCACTCCTCCATGCCCTCTGCCTCTGGCTCACGTGTTTTTCTTATTTCTCACAGGGGACATATGCTATGATGTTAATTTCAGGTATACTATGCAGGGATCTGACATCTGCATACAATGTGAAATGATCCACACAACAAGTCCAGTACCCATCTGTCCCCACGCAAACTTTCCATCATATTTCTTACTGTATTCCTTATGCTGTTCATTATGAGCCCATGGCTTAATATGCTGTCTAATTGGGGCTCTGTCCTCCTTAATCCCCCTCACCTACGTCATTCACCCTCTTCCTCCCCTCAGACAACCACTCATTTATTCTCCGTACCTGTGACTGTTCCCATTTTGGTGTTTAGCTTTTTGGATTGCAAATACAGGTGAGATTAGGCAGTATTTGTCTTTCTCTAACGTTTCACTTAGCATCAGGCCCTTAGATCCATCCACGTTGCTGCAAAAATCAAGATTTCATAATGTTGCAGTCTACAAACTTAACACACAGGAACCTGATGTTTTCCCCTACACTAAAAATGAGCTATTAATATCGGAAAGATAAATTTTAACAGGGGCTCATTTGTAAGTATATCAAAAGAATAAAATATACCTAGGAATAAATCCAACCAAGGAAGTAAAATAACTGTCCTCGGAAAACTGTTAAGACACTGATAAAAGAAATTGAATATCACACAAATAAATGGAAAGATATACCATCCTCATGAACTGAAAACATTAATATAGTTAAAATGAGCTTACTGCCCAAAGCAAGCTACAGATTCAATGCAATCCCTATCAAAATACCAAGGGTACATCCCACAGAGCTAAGACAAACACTTTTAAAATTATATGGAAACACTAAGACCCCCAAATAGCCAAAATAAACTTGAGAAAGAACAAAATTGGATGTATAGGCCCTGATTTGAAACTACACTACAAAACTACAGTCATCAAAACAGTATGGTACTAGCACAAAAACACACACATAGATCAATGGCACAGAACAGACAGCCCAGAAATAAACCCATGCTTATATGATCAATAAACCCATGCTTATATGATCAATAAACCCAGGCTTATATGATCAATAAACCCATGCTGCTAAAGTTGCTTCAGGCACGTCCGACTCTGTGCGACCCCATGGACAGCAGCCCACAAGGCTCCTCTGTCCTTGGGATTCTCCAGGAAAGAATACTGGAGTGGTTTGCCATTTCCTACTACATTAAACTGAAAGGTTTTTGCACAGTGAAGGAAACCATTGACAAAAGGAAAAAAAAAAAGAAAAGGCAGCCTACAGAATGGGAGAGGATATTTGCAAACGAAAGAGACAATCAGGGTTTAATGTCCAAAATATACAAGATCTCATACAATTTGACATCAAAAAAAAAGAAAAGATTTTAAAAATGGGCAGAGCGACTTCCCTGGTGACGCAGTGGATAAGAATCCCCTGCCAGCGCAGGGGACACGGGTTTGATCCTTGGTCCAGGAAGATCCCACATGCTGTGAAGCAGCTAAGCCCGAGAGCCACAACTCCCAAGCCGGCCCGCTGAAACTGCTGAGCTTGTGTCCCACAACTACAGAAGCCTGAATGCCTAGAGCCCGCGCTCTGCAAGAGGAGAAGCTGCTGTAATGAGAAGGTCTGTGCACTGAAATGAGAAGTAGCTCCCCACTCGCCACAACTAGAGAAAGCCCACGGAAAGCAAGGAAGACCCAGCACAGCCAACGATGAATGCGTTCATTAAAATGGACAGAGGACTTGCACAGAGATGTTCGCAAATAAGGCAAGCGGATGGACAACAGACACATGAAAAGATGCTCAGCATCCCTACTCATCTGGGACATGCACAGAAAGCCATGATGAGATATCATCACACAGCTGTGAGAAGGACTACTGTCAACAGCCACAAACGCGCACTGGTGAGGATGCGGAGAAAAGGGAACCCTATGCACTCCAATCCTTGGACCACCTGATGCAAAGAACCGATTCATTGGAGAGGACCCTGATGCTGGGAAAGACTGAAGGCGGGAGGAGAAGGGGATGGCAGAGGATGAGATGGCTGGATGGCATCACTGACTCGATGGACATGAGTTTGAGCAAGCTCCAGGAGATGGTGATGGACAGGGAGGCCTGGAGTGCTGTGGTCCATGGGGTCACAAAGAGTCGAACACGACTGAGTGACTGAAGTGAACTGAAAGTTTTAGAAGCCCTAGGAACCACAGCCCCTACCCAGCCGTGGACACAGATATGAGGAGTTTGCAGTACTGGAAGATCACTGACCGCTTGGTGACTCAAATATGGCTTACAGTTTCAGTGGCATAGAATCCCCACAGAACTCTTGGTTATGAAAGAGCATCTTTTAGGAGGGAAATTACATGAGAAGAAACTTTGGAATCCGCTGCTGCGTCTTGTAGGAACTTCCTTTGTTTGATGTTTGAGCTTGACTTGCATTTCAGGTGACGACCTTGTACCCATTTCACACAGTTGCCTGGAAATGCTATGCAAATCACATGCTGTTTTAACAAATCCCCAGTGACACTTTTACTTGAGAACTGATGGTTCTGATATAACGGAGAGTGCTAGAGGCTACAAGCAAACCCCACTGAGGGGGGCAAAAAACCAACATGTGTTCTCTGAAGCTCTTATTATCTGCTTGTTTGCGGTTTGCTCATTAGGTGGTTTTGTCAAATAAATCATGAGCATCCCAGGAAATAATCCCAATACCAAGGGACCTTCTTATAAGGAATAATATTCTATGTCCCGAGGCTTTAAAACATAATCCTTTAATTTTTTCCTTGTGTACGTTTCATAATTTCATGAGAGTTTTATTATTATTATTATTATTTTTGCCCCCTGATGAATGCTCTCTACTTTGAGAAAAGTAAGTAAGAGCAACTTTGGCCTCTCTGCAAAGTCATCATGATGGGCCTTTAATCCTCACTGCACCAGAAATAACAGAAATGACATATAATTGAACATGAATACTCTAGGGAGAAGCTCTATTTTAAGGACAAACACAGAGATTAACTCCTGATGTCCAGAGTAAGTTCCTGATTGTGTTTCTCAAATGTCTGGTGTTCAGCCTCAGGCCAAAAAATTTTTTTTCTTTGAGGTGGTAGCCTTTGGGGGGGCCCCAAATAAAAGTAGCAGCACCTGCAACCAGCAGTGCTGAAATATGACAACGTGGGGCTGAAGATGGGGGAAAAGCTGTCATCAGACCAGTCAAGCTCCTCCCCACACACCCAGATGTGAAGGATGGTCACAAATACCACCTGGGGCTGATCCTGAAGTATGAGACACGATGGGCAGCTGGAAACGACCGCAGCTGGAAACTCAGAAAGTTAACCAAAGGCAGCTCTGTCATGGCTCATGTTAGCAAGCTGTGCACTGGCTGAGACCTCTGGGAGGCTCAGCTTGGCTGGGGGCTGGGGTACACCTGGAGACGTCTTGTTCTTTTCTACACGGGTCTCCTCACAAGCCCTGGGACTCTGCACAACATGACAGGTGGCTTCACAACCCACGAGTCCCGAGAGGTCATCCCAGTGAACCAGAAGAAAGTGAAAAAGTGAAGTTGCTCAGTCGTGTCTGACTCTTTGCGACCCCATGGTCTGTAACCTATATTTGGCTCCTCCAACCATGAGATTTTCCAGGCAAGAATGCTGGAGTGGGTTGCCATTTCCTTCTCCAGGGCGGTGGTGGTGGGGTCATCCCCAAAAGCTTGGAAAGTTATGCTGTGCATATACATGTCACACACACACACACACACACACACACACACACATACAGGCATCTGTCGAGGTACATACCTGTTCTTGTCATCATTTAGTCACCCAGCTGTCTCTGACTCTTGGCGATCCCACGGACTGTAGCTCACCAGGCTCCTCTGTTAATTGGATTCTCCAGGCAAGAATACTGGACTGGGTTGTCATTTCCTTCTCCAAGGGATCTTCCCAACCCAGGGATTGAACCCATGCCTCCAACACTGGTAGGCAGATTCCCTACCACAGAGACACCAGGAAAGTGCATATACATAGAGACGCTAATGTATGACAAAATTCACTACAAATAAAAAAAATACATACACACACATACATGCACATATACATAACTATACACACATAT